>JAFBJU010026073.1:525556-553056 GCA_016785305.1 Colistium nudipinnis | reverse complement strand
GACTAAGGTCATGAACTCCCAGATGAAGATGGCCGGTGCCATGGCCACCACAGCCAAGGTAAAACCCCACATCTTGTCATTCACGTCAGCTGGTCTTTTTTTTAAATACAGTAATATTTATCCACGTTTTCCTTCACAAATCATGTCTGTCTCTCTTTTAAACATGATCTAGTTTCTAGTGTTTACACACATCCATATTTTCACGTTGTATTTAAAGTATTAACGTATGATCTGTTTATGGTTTAAAACCAAATCTCTAATGGCGTCGTTAATGGAGTGTGATCGCTCGTAATTGGCTCGGAGCGATGCGTTATACAGTCAGACTCGGCAAACACGGGCAGGTCAAATATAATTAGGCTTCAGTTTAATGGACTGTGATGAGATGATGAAAGATGAAAATGTGTTAATTGTTTCATGTTGGACAGTTTTTTTTTTTTTTTAATCGAGAGATGAGATTTGATTTTCCATAGAAAAATACTTCCATTCAGTTTTTGTTTCAGTCAACGGTGCAGCACTGTGTGCGTTTGCACGATTTGGATGAGTGTGTCGTCTACAGTAAAGTGGAGCTGCGGATAAATCCTGTCTATTGTGTCTGGCTCAGACGGTGAAAGTAGGCCACGTTTGTGCTGATCTTTCACAGGAAGGGAGTCGATGCATTATTAGTGTATTGACGATATCCAAAGTGGCTCATATATGCACAACAGATGTTTCTATCGCCCTGTTACAACCAAGTTAATATTTCATTTGTATGTCTTTGGCGATGGTCATCACAACCGCACCTCTAAGTTGTGTGTATTTCATCAACAGACGATGCAAGCAGTGAATAAAAAGATGGATCCACAGAAGACCCTGAAGACCATGCAGGACTTCCAGAAGGAAAACATGAAGATGGGCATGACGGAGGAAATGAGTAAGGGTTCATAAAACTAGAACCACCTTGAGAACAACTCTCCATGACAACACAAGGGGCCTGTACCTAAAAGAGGGGCTGCTCATTATTATGATCCCTCCGAAAGGGACGAGATAAAATGCATTTGAATTTTGGACCACACAACGGTTTACTTTTGCCTCCTGCGCAAAGATCCTGTCAGCATTTAGGGACGAAAGCCACAAAAGTACACACGAGTGCTTTAAACCAACTCCAGACTGAGACATCATAAGAGGTCTTTGCCCGTGGCAGCGCCATATGTTAAAGAGTGGTAAAAATGGAAGATAACACTTTCTCCTGCAGCTTTGATCTATACGGACAGGATTTGCGATGTATTGTTAATTGGAAATGACCTTTATCCAAAGATGAGATTTTGGCCATAATCACAGAGCCCCATGCACAGGGCTTGAATGATAATTCGAAAAAATGCCAGCAGTTATCTCCAGCCCTTGACTGAAAATCAATTTGCTTTGACCCTTTTTAACGTGTCTCCTCCTTTCCCTCCCTGCCTCACTATCTGTCCAGTCAACGACACCTTGGACGAGATCTTCGACGCATCCGGGGACGAGGAAGAATCTCAAGACATCGTCAACCAGGTTTTGGATGAGATCGGCATCGAGATCTCAGGAAAGGTAAGAAATAATAAAAAAAAATAAAAAAAATGACATGCCTCTCCTTCATTTTTGTTTAGACGGAATTAAAACGTAGGGTTTTTATCACACTTCCCGCACGTAAAAACGGTGTCTTAATGGAGTTTACATCCTCCAGCAACGGTAAGTGCTGCACATGTCTTTTACCGACTTTTAAAAAACGCATTCCAGCTGCCGCACGGTGGGGCTCGCCCCCAGCTCGGCCAGGCCCACCATCTGCCGTGTGTGTCTGGCTCCCCCTGGGGGGCTCCATGAGTTATTGCCACCTCCCCAAAACACACGACACAAACCCACAAATTGTTCAATGAAAGAGCCTATACAGCTGGAGAGAACAGACGCACAGGTGGCATGAAGAACCCTTAAAGCTGTTTTCATATTATAGATCATGCACTTGCTTATAAAAGCCTTTTTTTTTTTTTAAATCAAGCCCAAAGCTGAAAGGATGTTACACGACTCATAAACCACAGTAGTGTGAAAGAAACTTCGATAAACTAAAAAGCAACCGTGGGTTTTGGCATCTTTCCTGGTCATTCATGCAAAAGTTGTATTCACTAAAGTTACAAAACGCATTATTAACCTTTGGGAATATCTGGAATTGAACTCCAATTTATTTTTCCAATGAAAGTGTGTCTTGGTTTGAATTGAGCCGCTTTAGAGGGTCAGCACAAAATATTTTTGGTCCACAAAGGTTATGAAAATGTTTTCCTGTATTAGGTCAGCTCAAGGTTTTTTTTGTTTTTTTTTCATTATTCTCCAGATGGTGAGAGCTCCGGCCGCAGGAAGGAGCCTCCCCGGCGCCGCCGCCGCCTCCTCCTCCAAACAAGCCGGCATCTCAGACGACGAGATCGAGAGACAGCTCCGAGCCCTGGGAGTGGACTAATCCTCACCTTTGTGTTGATGTCAACGTCATAAACCGGTGCGACATTAACACTGATCGATACAGACCGTCGGACATGTTGATTTGTCATTGAGCGAGGGTGCACACTAACCAGAACGCACACACACACACACAAACACACACACCCACTAAGACCTACATTACACACACACATATTTCTCATAGTGTTCGGTGGCTGGCGTCACTGAACAGAACATCTGATCTATTTATGCGAAAAATAATATTTATTCTGACATAGGAGTGGCCTCGGTCTGAAGGTGGACTAACATGAGATGCATACCACCCCCATCCGTGTCTTTATAAGGGCTACAGTGTGAATGGTAAAAATACGTTATGCGTACAACCCACGAGCTTCTACGCGACCGAAGACGGACGGTACGCGCTGCGCAGGGGGTTGAGGAGCAGATAGAACTTGTATTTTTCCCCCGTTTACCTGCTTTTTTTTCGGTCTGTCCATTTAAATCTGGCACGTTTCGTTTTATATTCATTTTGAGGGGGTGAAACTATGGTTATTTGTCATCCTGGGGCGTCCGAGGTGGGGCACGCACAGATTGCGAGACACAATTGGAGCAAATGCAAATCGGGGACTAATTAAAAGCATATCATAGATTTATGAATCAATAGTTTGATGCTACGGAGTAATGAGGAATGAGTTTTGTTTGTTTTTTTCTTTCTTCTTTTTTTTCCTGTTTCAGCTTGCTATGCGATTGTGTATCTTTTTATGGGACTTGGGATGAACTCGGTGATTGTGGGGCGGCGCTGGTCCCCGCAGTCTCTCTCCTCTTTCGGCTGCTGTGCAGTTACTGTCCTTTTGGTGTCATAAGCTGCCTCACTTACAAACTCGCGCACACACACACACACACACACACACACACACACACACACACACACACACACTCTCACACACACTACCACACACACTACAGCATCAAAAGGATGGAGGTGTTTGTTAAATTGACACTGTGATCACGGAGACGAGCCGAAGAGAGGTTCGGCGATGACAGTCGGCTTCAGGCTCCGTGAGAGTGACGACAGCACCTGGTGTTAATGTAGTCTCTCTCTCTCTCTCTCTCTCTCTCTCTCTCCCTCCCTCTCTCTCTCCCTCGGGGCATTTGCCAAAAATAAATAATTGTTATCACTCCTGCATGTATCCGACATGTTCAAGTCACACTCAATTGATTTCTTTTTTAAATCAATCTCATCTACCTGCTGTTTATTTTTTTGGATTGTAAGCTGAAACAATGTTTTAACCGATTCCGACATTGAGTGCATTTCCACCAGGAAGATCCCTTTTTTCAAGAGATGTATGTATGTATGTATGTATGTATACTCTACTCTACTTTGTATACTCATCTCTTCCCCCCCCCCCCCTTTTGTCATTGATAAGTGACTCTGTATGGCTTTTATAAGGAATAAAGTTTCTTCAGGTACAATTTTGACTCATTTACCTTCTAAAGTCATGCCAATGGTTGTTGTGTTTTTCCTTTCCGACAACTTATCACTTTTACAGATACTATCTTAATTTAAGATGTTATGTCTTAAGATGTATATGTACATATGAATAACGATTTCAGACAGCTACTGATTATACTAAGCGTCATTATTATGAACATCACTCAATTTCCACACGGCAGCGGATGCCCCCACAGCACACGGAATGACACGAAAAATAGCACGATGGAACGATAGAAACAAAGCTCCGCCTCAGGTGAGTAACCAGAATGCACCAGTGCAGAACCTTCAATCAATTCAAATTAATCAGTAAAGGGGTGTACATACAAAAGTGGATCACTTAAGAGGTGTGCCCTCCCAACAGTGGGGGTAAAGTAAAATAAATATGTTTTAAAACTTTTGTGCCTCTGCTTCTCAAGTCGTTTCATCTCCCTCGGCGTACCCGGATAAAAACTTTCCGCTGTGCAGCCTCAGAAATGCGACAACAATCGACCCAGGCTAGATTTATTCCTCCCCCCTCGACAGCTCTCAGCTTTCGACACGTGTGCATGAATCACAGCGAGAGCCGCTCGTCGGTGAATTAGAGCCTCTTCTGGCTTTATTCATGAATCCCCCATGACTGCAGACAAACTCTCTCTCTCTCTCTCTCTCTGCCGCAAATTCCCAGTGGAACATAAACACGTCATTATGAATGAGAGATGGCACATCACCAAGTTCAGCGTAAAAAAGATTGAATTTAATTTTTTTGGCAGAGACGAGTTGGACCGATTTAGGTTAACTAAGCATGACTTTATTTGGCATATTTAAATTTGAATTCATCTGAAAAAAAAAAAAAGACACTGATGTTCTGATGACACCCTTTTTTTTTATCTCTTCCACATAAAAATTAATGGTACCCGACATCAGTTGAATATCAAGGGGCCCAAAGTTGGCGTGTTTCTTCACTTAACGGAGAAGTTTCCCCATCAGTCATCCCAACCAGGTCAGAGTCGTGAAAGGCTGACGTTCTTCTCTGTGTGACACTTTGTCAACCTAAAAACAACATTAAATCTGTCTTACAGAGAAACAAGAAAACTTTGAAAGTTTCACAAGTAGATCGGCGTGATATATTAGAGCTCAAATAAATAGGCTGGTGAGAAAGTATAAAATATATGACAGGTTTTTTTGGGGGCTTTGGATATATTAATTTAAATAAAACATCATCAAGTGTTCTTCATGGGACAGTGACGGAAAACGACAAAAAGGACGGAAATCACGAATGCAAAAACACATACTGTATAACCACAGAACACGCACGCACGCACGCACACACACACGCAGTCTTTCTGCTCAACGCAGGTGTAAATGCTGAAGACTTCATTTTATCGGGAATGCACAATCACATGCGTTTCTGAAAAGGCACAGGTCTTATCGACGAGGGGGACTATTCATCTGCAGTCTGCTGCTGATGGATCCAATTAAATATTTGAATGCAGCGTCGAACCAGCAGATCAAATGTCACGCATGTGGCAGGGTTCCATGCTACAGGGGTTTCTTCCAGCACACACAGACATTCAGAGAAGGACCGTTGCCTGCTCAACTCAAGAGTCATTCAATTTAAACCACAAATCGCCGCCTTGGCCAGCTGAGAGCCTCTGCGCCTCTCCCCCCGTGGGGGCACCGCTTCCGAGCCTTTTTAAGGCCTCGTCAGCTAACTCACTCCAGGTGTGCCGGGCTTCTCCGAGGCGCTCATCGGCCGGAGTGGTCCAGGTGTGTTTAACGACACACCTGAGATTGCTTCTCCCGATCTGCCCCCCTCCCCAGCCCTCTGCTGTGCAGCCACAATATACAAATTCTTTTCGGAGGTCAAATAGTTGAAAGGAGTAATACATTCATGATCATAAAAGCAAAACATTTTTTTTTCATAAAATGATAAAAAAAAAAATAGCTGCTGACAAAAAGCCATGTTTCTTTCTGTTTTTTTTAGGCAAAGTGAAAGTTGGAGTGTTCTGATTTATTCATGTCGTCAGGTTCCCAGTTGCAGAATGTAAATTCTCATCAGAGGACTAAATCGGTGTGTGTCAGCCGCTGCTTTACTGGGCTTTTTTTTTCTTCTTCTGCTTTTACTTATTATCTGTGTTTGCTGTTTTAGTGAACTTCGCCCCCCTCTTCGAGCTGGCACCATTGCTGCCGGACGTTTGGAGGAACCTGCTTTCTCCTGCTGAAACACCGGAGCTACGTCATGGGCCTCGGAGCTTTCCCCATCTGAGCGAGGCAGCTGGGAGAGAGCTTGCTCAGACAGGAGCTGAGGTTGAGGCTGGTTTTGACCCGTTTCTCCCTCTGGCGCCGGTTGCAGAACCAGACGCGGACCACCTCCTTCTCCAGATGGAGGCCCTTGGCTATCCGGGCGATCTCCTGAGAGGACGGCTTACTTTTCTCCACAAAGCTGTGCTCCAGCGCCTCCTTGGCTCCCAGGCTGACGTTTGGAACGAGGGACGGAGGGGAAAAAAAGGCAAAAGAGGAGTTTGATAGCAGTCAGCTCAGCAAGTTTTCGTGAAAAGTGGAATTTTGTTATATTTTTTCCGTACAATTTCTTTGAGGAAATTGCATCGTATATTTGATCCTCAGATACCTGATGGTTGTTCTCCTTTTTCTCTTCCGTTCATTCATTCCTATTTTGTCGTTGTACAAAGCTACAGAAAAGGAAAAAAAAAACATGTTATTAGCTTATCATAGCTGTAGTAGAAAGGAACAAGGAAAAAAAAAAAAAACGACTCCATCTTCAAAATGTTTGCCTATGTTCCTACATAAGAGTAACATGAACTGTGACCTTCTTCGGAAACAAATATTACACCTTATTAAATATGGCATATACTCTGGAATGCTCCGTAAGGTTCGCCTGACCTTTTTGTCAGACATTTCTACGCACCTGCCTTTTTCTCTGTGGAATCCTGGGCGTTTTGTTTTGACCGCATGCAAATTTGAACAAATCTGAGAGGAGAAAAATCACTCTGCGGGCTCGGTGACGGACATTGCGGCACTCTATGGGGTCAAGGGTCAAATGGGTCCAGAACGAGTGTCTCTTATAACGTACGAGCCGACATTTAATCATCATAATCTTTCAAAGGAAAGATTGGCTACAGTAATGTCTGACAGAGCCTGTCACACAAATCAAAAGAATGCGATTGGTCTATTGAGGTAAGATGCTTTGAGATCCCGCATGAAAGGGTGTTGATGGAGAGTGAATGGTCGTGTGTGTGTGTGTGTGTGACTCACTACCGGCCAGCTCTGCCTCGTTGAGCCATTTCGCCAGGATGGCCTTGAGTTTGCAGGCGTTCTTGAAGCTCAGCTGCAGATTCTCAAAGCGGCAGATCGTCGTCTGGCTGAACTCCGAGCCGTGGACCGCGGCGAGCGCCTCGCCTACATTCGTCTGCGTGTAGCCTGCAGGTCAGAACAAGAATAAATAAATATGAGCGAGCGCACGGGGGCGTCGTGGCGGCAGGCGGTTTTCCAAATCTCACCCAGTTTGATCCTGCGTATTTTGAAGTCATTGGCGAACATCTCCAGCTCTCGTATCTGCGGGGAGTCCATGGCCGGGGCGTCTTCCGGCTCCCGCAGGCTCTTCCTCTGGGCCTCGGATTTCATGTCCCCCCCGACGGGGCCCCCGGGGGCCTCATCGGCCGAGAGCAGGGCCGAGGGCAGCGAGGAGAAGCCGTGGCTCAGTGCACAGGAGCCACCGCTCAGCCCGTGATCGGGAAACTTGTACAAGCAGGGAGGGAGAGAGCCTGGGGAGAGAGAGAGAGAGAGAGAGAGAGAGAGGGAGGGAGCGAGAGAACAGAAAGAGAGGTAAAGAAGGGAAAATAATTTGCTAGGAGACACGAGGGAGAGGCTGAGGCTGTCGGGCAGCGTGGCCACCGGTCCCACATGGATACCCAGAGCCTTTATCGCTACATCACACATGAAGTTTGGACGTGTTCAGAATCGCTTTTATGTAAGACACAAGACATAACGACATAAATTAAGAGAATAAGAATCTCGAGCTCTGAATGAAATCGGATGTCAAAGGAATTGAGGAATGAAACGCACTGATTTACTAGGGGGGGAAAAAAATACTATTATTCATCATTACGCTGTAATAGCCAGTGTATTGTGTCTTTACACACAATAAAAGTGACAAGGTGACAGTGTACCCCATTTCCTGAAAATACAGCTTTGGGTTCCTTTTCTTAGTATTTTCCTTTCCTGTTCCATGTCTCTTTTTTTTTAACCCAACCCCCAGTAGACTCCATAATATTCTACTCTAACTGGTTCATCTGCCGCCAGACATTCACAGGCACAAACACTGCCACCCGAAAGAAAATAGTATGAATGTGTACTGCGCATGGATGGAAATCATCATTTTCCACTCTCACACTTGGGGGATATCATGACACCTGGCCCCAGCTCTGGAGTCTGAAAGACACGCGTGTTCAAATCACTGAGTTGTTGCGGTTGCGTGTCTATGTGAATGAGCTCCGTATCCTTGGCTTCAGTGGAAGCCGAGTACACTTCTCACTCTTGACTCCACATCTCTGCATTGGGTGGACGTAAGCGTCGCACGGCCTTCTGGGACACCTTCCTTTCCACGTTTGTGGCGCACAATCGGCCACACGACCTCGATAGTGGGGATTTTATTCTTTCTGACAAGTGGATGATGATGTTCACTAGTTTGCGGCTGAGTGGTTGGCTGCTGCGGATAATCACTAGTGTCATCCTTTCGTCGGTAGGGACAGATGGTTGGCCGGATAATTGATGGATTACCACGGCACCCAGCTGCAGCGATTCATTTTTACAGAAGAAAAAAAGTCATTTCCCAGCCCTGCGCCGCGTTTGTCACCACCAGGCGACAACCGGGCATGCGACAAAAGATCAACAATAGCGCCGCGTTCAGAAACCCTAATGCACAATACACAATGCAACACTCCCCTCTTGTGTTGGCGGGGTTACAATGCAAAGTCTAGTCTACAAATGGAATGCCTGCGCGTATAGAGCCACTCATACGGTAGATAAATGCAGTTTATCATAATTTATCCGAGATACCAGGCGGAACATAGGTTCCTATACAGCGGACGTGTGTTCCGCATTATGAGCAACAAAAAAGTCCAGTTTAATACCACTAGCTATGCATTTAATCCAATTACAGGTCACAAAAGTTGTGACCACAGCAGTTGTTTTAGATTTCGGACGTTTCGAACGCTTCCCTATAATTTGGGGATTTAAGGATCTTTTTGACTGTCGTAAATGTGAGCACCTGTTTAAATTTCAATTCTCATGTAGCTCCATGGGGCCTTTGACACCACGGGGCAAACCACTTCATCGGGCCGTGCGCAGGGTTAGGCAGACGGTCTGGTCTCCAGCGGTTAGGATCGTGCTTTTTTTTTAAGCCTGCTCTCTATGACAGGAAACAATTTGATATCCTCTCCGCATGCTAATTCTTCCCTGCCACCGGGGTCGCACTTGGGGTCAAACTCTTTCTCGCCGGAATTCGCTCCGGTACCGTCATATTAAATGTGACAGTTCAAATACACTTTTTTTTTTTTAAAACAAAGAAGACCCATTCCCTTTACCGTATGTAAGACTCGGTTCATTCTTATTAATCTGGTGAATTAGAATGCGGGACATATCTGAATTGACAAGCTGTCTGCCAGATTCTGCTCGTTGGACATATCTGGGTGGTCCCTGTCCCACAGAAACTACAATGATGTCCCTCAGTGGTTTGACAGCACAAAATGTCATCTCTGATTCCGAATCATTGAACAGGAAATGCGACGTTATCCACAGGCAGGAGTTACCACTCCAGGGTGATTTCAGAAAGCGGGAAACACAATTTATCTTAGATTTAAAGCATGCAACTCCAGTTGCATAACGTCATATATGTTCCAAGACAAAATCTAAAGAAGTATCCACACACACTGCCAACAGTAACGACATAAGCATAAGACAATACATCTGCTGTACAACGTTACTCCTGCACATTAGCTTCAGTGTGAAATATTGCGAGAATATAATGCCAATATGAGGAGACGGAGCTCCCGCTTTGATCAAATTAGGAATGTGATAAATTACGTGAATGCTGCTCTCAAATTGACTGTCAAAGGCATTTTGTTTGTAAATGATGGCAGGAGACTGAAATATCTCCAATACTGAATGTCTGAGACTTTATGAACACAACTCCCACTATATTCACGTTTTGCACTCTCTGCAGGAGCCGGAGAGCTTGCCACACGACGCCTTCGACAGTGGTGTTTTACGACTGAGCTCGGGCGCTGGCTGATCAAGTCTGAAATGGATTTTAACTGAGACCAGATCTGAAATAAATAGAGAATAAACCAATTCTCGGCTGAGTTCAATGGGTTTAACTGCAGGCTGTGGTAGATAATTCTGAATTATCTTGTGTTTATGAATTGAATGTGTGTGTGTGTGGGTGTGTGTGTGTGTGTGTGTGTGTGTGTGTGTGTGTATTACCTTGCAGGGGATTTGCAGCGCTCACCATGTTAGGATGAGGAACACCACAGGTCTGCAGGATACAGGTCTGAGAGATGCTGGCTGAGAGCATCTCCTGAGCTTTAGAGAGAGAGAGAGAGAGACGGAGGGAGAGACTTAAGTTCTCATATTTACCATTTTCAATAATATCAGTAATCATCACAAAAAACTTCTGTCATTGTTGTCAGAAAGACGCCGCGATAACATGTTCATTTGAATTGGATTGCGTTTTTTTTTCCTGTTGTTTATTATTCATCTTCATGATATTTGAAAAAAATATTAATTTGCCAGGGGTCCAAAGTGACACAAGACCATGGATTGACCAAGAATTTCATCGGTCCAATTATCACGCGAGAAGCTCGAACTTAGGATTTCAGCTCGATCAATGGCCTGAACGATCGATCGATCGTGTTGAACCGCTTACCTCACACCCCATCTGATTGTTTGGTTGTGTGATTGATTGCCCGACGCATTGTTGTCGCACCCTCGCCCTAAAATACCTCACCTAACGACTCACCTGCCATCATGCCATAGGTGGCCTGCTGGTTGCTGTAGTGACAGGGTGCGACGGGGTAGTGGAGGCTCGGTGGACTGTTGCCGAGCGCGTTGCCGAGGGACGAGGTGGACAGATGCATGTGGGAGCGCTTGGACGTCTGACCCAGGGACAGTCCTGGCCGGACAAGAGGAGCAAATGAAAAAGAGCGGAGTCGTCTGGTCAGAATATGACTGAACCCTTTGTCTTTTTGATGACATCTGACTATTCTATTAATATTTATTATTTTCTAAATTAGTTTCACTTTACGGACCAATAACACATATATAACACATTTAACACATTATTAAAACACGTTATTTTGGCTCAACACAGTGGACGGACAAAGAGGGAAAGGTGGTGAAGATGATATTATTATTATTATGAATATATATATTTTTAATTCACTGCTATATGTCAGCCTCAGTTATTCAGTGCAGAGAGAACAAATGCATATATTAAACTAGCCACTGAGGGGAACATTTCAGTTACAGGAGAATAACGTCTTAACTCAGGCTTGAAATGAATCTATGAGGACCACAAACGTAGCTGCAAATCAAAACATATTGCTCCAAAATCAGGGGAAGTGTTCCATTTTTTTAATTTATTTTTTTATATTTAATCCTGAATTCCGGCGACAGGAAGAATTCTCTTCTTGCATTTTAAAATGCTCTTCTCCTCTTAAGGGATTTCAAATAAACTTGAACATAGTTCTGTTCATGTCCTCTGCTAATTACATAATTATTCATGCATTGGTCTTTTTATATGCCGGTGATGCACTCTGCGTTGGCACTGCTGGTTCACAGACACTTTCTGTTTTATATCTCGGGTCGTGTCTTAGGATTTAACATTTTAGGAGGGCTTGCTCGAAAAAAAGAAATAAAACACTATGCTGCTGAGGACAATTCGACCATAGCTGTGAATTTTACCTCTTCCATTTCTAAATATTTGATTTGGCAAATTCTGTGAATATCCTTGCTGGAAAATGGCAAAGAAAAGAAGATAAAGGGCCATGTCAGTGTTTGGTGGCAGCACGAAGAACAACGAAAACAAGAACCGCATTGAATAGCAGAAAAAATTAAAAAAAAAGATAAATGCATTTTAAATTGGCGCTCTATAGATGCAGAGAGTGAGTAATGCTCTGCACAGTCTAATCCACTTTATTCTACACAGCACCAATCAGCCGGCAATAAAATCCCCAGGAAGTCTTCAGCACAACGTTCCATCGGAAAAAAAAAAAAAGGCCTTCAGGGAATTTGTCATAATAATAACATATTCTCAAAGCAATTATCCACTGAGCAGAGGGACAGCTGATTGTATAGCATTTACATAACGTGGCTCTGAACTCATGCATTTCTCAATTCAATTCAGCCTCCGCGAAGGAGGCGTGAGCGCGGCGACCCGAGCCCAACCGGGGTCAATTACACATCGACGAGAGCAACTCGTTGTCGCGGTGACTCACGTCGCGCGCAAAATCCCAAAGCCTTCTATGTTATTAACAGGAGAGGATTTTTTTTTGTTGTTCTTCTTCTCTCTTACCTGCGGAGACCATGCTGTGTGCGTGCGAGGAGTTGGGCAGGCAGTCGCTGGCCGTGGCGTGGTGCATGAGGAGAGGCAAACCCGAGTCTCCGGCCAGTGGGGCGAAAGAGTCCGAGAACGCCTGGCACGCCATTCTTCTGCTTCTTCTTCTTCTTCTTCTCCTCCTTCCTGACCCAGACGCTGCTGCTCTGAAGGTGGACCCGGTGAGTTCTCGTCTTCTCTTTCCTTCTTTTGGCTTTATTTGGACTCGTCTCCCATCCCGGATTGAGCGGTTCCAAGCTTTTTCGTCGAGTAGAAATCTGTTTTTTTCCCCCTGGGCCTTCTTAGTCTTGCGTCTTCTCAGGCGTTGTCCTCGTCTTCTTCTTCTGCGGCCTTTCCCCCCTTTTTTTTTCCTTTCTCACCACGCCTTGTCCTCTTCCGCGATTCTGTGCCGTCTTCTCGTCCTGTCCTGTTCCTCTCCGGCTCAAATCTCTCTTCAGCCCGTGGGATTCTACAGGTCACAAAACGGCGATAAACAACGCTTTTATTGGATTTTGATGTAGCTCTTCTCTCCAGATTACTCACCGTTTTCACCGGGACTCGAGCTACCACTGGTCTACCTGATCATAGTGGGTTCTTTCTGGTGTGAAGGCCTCTTCACGCAGCTCCCTGTCTCCTTCCCTTTATTAGATTACGCAGGTGAACCGGTCTGTCACCCTCTGGTCTACTGCAGGTATTTATATACCACCCATCCACAACTGACCACCCCTCTCTCCACCGACCCCCCGTTTCCCCTCCGGCCGCTCACCCCCACCTGCTAATCCCGTGTCTGTGTTGTTATTAGTTGTGTTTTCGTCCTTACCTGCATTCTTCCAAATCCAGGATTAGGGTACAGAGCCGCTGAGAAACCCGATCTCCACTGTCTCCTCGCCATCCCTCTCCCTGATTACAGGATTCTGTCGTAGGGGCAGTGGGAGAGTAAAGCGGGCTCTGGAAGGGCCTCGGACTAAATGTTTGTGTTTATTTTGCCGATAAAATGCAATTTGTTAAAACTCAACACTTCAGATGTTTGTCCAGGACGACCTGGAGCGTGAGCTGGAGGTGCGGAGCGCTGGATTCCACGCAAACTCCCGTCACTGCGAGGAAAGTGCCCCCATTGTTTCGGGCATGTGTCCACATTGTGTCAAACGCAGAGCGCTCTCAGGTCAAGACAACAGGTTCCATTCAGGGAGGATGACGGGCTAATCCGAGGAGCGTGGCCACCGTGCGCACTCTGCTGCGTCCGTTTGTGTTTATCCCGTGGCTCTGCCTCGCCATTGTTGGTGTAGGTGGGCAGCAGGTGAAAAATAGCTTGTGGGTGGCAGGCACGACTCGACATGCTCCGGCCCAGAGTGCAAATTTGGACCCGGTGAGCTTCATCCTTTTGCCGATGCTTCCCCCCCCCGGAAAAATGAATTTCAAAATCGTAAAATGTTTCGGGCCTGTTGCTGAAAGGCGAGTGGGCTAGGAGGAACTTTTTTTTTTGGGGGGGGGGATGGTTCAGGGAAATCTGATCTTCCATTTGCAAATCGTCCGAATTTCTTTGAAGTTCTACATCGGTGGACATTAAAAATCTCAACATTGAAAACGATAACGTGGTGCCAATTTCTCCATTCCCGCCCCTCTTAGTGGCTATGAATCTTAAATCGGATATTTCATTAAAAAAGACTCAATGAGGCGGAGCAGCGATCACGAAAGCCTTTGTGAAAAATAGCCGAGCAGATCACAACGGACTCTGACAAATCTCATTCCACCCGTTTCCAGGCTTGAAAGAAGACAATCGAATGTAATACTGCGTGACAAGAGAAAAAAATAAAATCAAATAAAAATCACCAACACAAATATCACCCTTAAAATACTCTTTCGCTCTTCTTTCACTGGAGCCGACGACTCCCACTCAGGCTAAAGACCATCTTCCCAGCTGGCTTATTTTTGCACACTGAGACTCCACCACCTCCGTTTAAGAGCGATCCGTGCGCTGCTGTAAACCTCACACAAAAAAAAAAAAAAAACAACAAAAATCATGTTAGATATTTCAATTGACTCGTCGGAAATTCAAAGGATCCCCCCCCCCCCATAAAAAAAATGATGACTGACAATTATTCATTTGAATGGGATAAAAGCAGGTGAAATAGTGTTTGATACTTGATTTGGATGCTAATACGGGTTCTTTTCATTTCCAGTTTAACGACATTGTGGAACAGCTGATGTGCAACAGCCCGTGACTCAAGATTGACAAATCACTGAGCGTAAACACAGAGAGGAAGCTCTCATCAAGGAAAATCCCCTTTAAACTATCACCTTTATATTTATGCCAACATAGCGGGTATTCGTCTTGCAATTTGATTTTTTTTTTTTTTGATCTGCAGTGTTTGGAAATGTCATGATGATGTCATAATGATATTACATTTTAATATATACCGGTGAATGGAGGCTTCAGGGATATTGGCTCAAAGCCGTGCAGAGCAAATTAGCTTTTGGATGAGTTCGAAAAAAAAAAGAGACCAGGGAATGGACTAGGAGAACCCTCGCTCTCTCTCTCTCTCCCTTCACACACACACACACACACAAACACACAAAATACAATGTTCCGATTTTCATATAGATTATTTGCTTAATCTCTCAGACATGTGGTAAAAACAAACACAGACAAAAGAATACATAAAAAATTCTCCTCACACACACGCGCACACACACACACACACACACAGACACACACGCACGCACGCACACACACAGACACGCTGACACACACACACACCTGCACACGTGCACACACTTACACACCAGACGACAGCCGGTGCAGTGGGAACATACTGTGGTGACACATTCTCACAGGTATCACATATATACATACAGTGTACAGGGTGACAAAGTGTGTGCGTGTGTGTGTGTGTGTGTGTGTGCGCGCGTGTGTGTGCGTGACAGTGTTCGTGTGTCTCACGGCGTCTGTCCTTGTGCGTTACGAACTCAGCTACAGATTGGTGTTAGTTGTCGTGACCTTTTCTGCACCACTAAAATAAAAAGTACCTTGACATAACATAATTCGTTATTGGATTCTTTCAATGGGACTTTTACCATAACATTTCACAAGTATGATGACAGCGCATCCCAAACAACGGCGTTTTTTTTCCAAACCCCCTTCGTATTACTGAGATTTACAGAGCAGATCATACAGTGCGATGCAGACTGTGTTTTTTTTTCTCCGAGATGTCAAAGGTCATTCTCAGCCGAGGAAACTGAACTCACTCACTTCAGCTTCGTGCCGCTGCCTATTTTTTCCGAAGGTCCCCGCTCGAGAAAGAATCTCACGCTTGTGTGTGGGTGTTTCGTATTTCCTTTAAATAATACACAGCGAACTCGCGGATTGGCCCTCTACCACTATACAGCCAATTCTTGAAATAATAACCAACCTTGAATATGAGAACAAGGAAATATTCGTGTGTCAGCCCCGATAAACCTTTGAAGGGGAAATTTGCTCAGATAATTCAGTTTTTTTGTTGTTGTTTTTTTTTTACCTTTCACCAAAACCACGGTGGAGCGAGTGAAACCGATAGGCGGCCTTTGCGTTTGAATCTATGCATGCATTCATTACGCAGGGATGAACTCCGAGGGAGGCTCGTCGGACGTCGGAATACATCACAGAGGCAGAGGGTCAGGTCTCCCCGATGAATATCAAGCAAGAAAAATCTGATGCGCCATTCCGAACCACCATCTGCCTTCCCGGAGCCGGGGGGGGGGGCTGACTCACCGGGGCCCGGCCGCACAAACACCGGGGCCGAACACATGTGCGCGGCTAATTTCATCAACATATTCAACAATACCCCCGGCTGAGAACTGCAAAGGTTAACCGTCCATAGGAGGAAACCAGAGCGGGGCTCCTCTTCGTCTCCGTCCAGATGATTATCTCTCTTCATTAAGTAAATGTCAGCTTCAAGTGTTTGATGGGGTTCGAACCTACAGCGACTCCACGTCCATCAACAACTCAGTTAAGTATATCATAAATAAATGAGAAAAAAACCACTTGGCTCGCTTGTCAAGCGGTTAATTCACCGCATTTAAATGCAGATGGCGCAAAGACTAAACCAAAGTGGAATTGGTCGTAATAAAAAAATATCTATATTTAAGAGAGCACTGGAAATGTGCTAGAGCCGTTTTCAACAGGATCTCATTTAGTTCTTCAATACGAGAGGAAATAATATGTGAAGCACATTTACCCCACAAGTTATTGCTAAGCTGTATAGCGAGCCTTTTTTTTAAATTGGCATCTCACCTCTTATTCAACCCAGATAGATGTCCCAAGTCTCCTAGAAGGCGTGAAACAAAATTACACAAAAAACTAATACAAATAAGAAAAAAAAAAAATACAAAAATGAGTGTATATATATATATATATATATATATGTGTATATATATACTGTATATATATATACAGTATATATATATATACTGTATATATAGGGAAAATGGTCCACCGCAAAGATGAGGTAAATAAAAAAAGTCGAATTTAAACTAAAACCTACTATCGTCCCAGTTTTCCATGACTCCTTCTGTGTCCCTCGAAACCCAAAAGCCACATTTCACCCATCGCGTCTCACGCCTGGGCGCACACTGTCCCGGGGGGTTCCTTCTGAAAAAGCCTTCAACAAACATTACGGAGCTCGCTAAATATATTTATTGCACGGCGTGCTGAATGTTTAAAGAGGTTTTCTTTTTTCTTTTTTTTTATTTAACAATCCATATACAATTGAGTTCCACTCTTTACATAGTCATCGCCACGGTGCTCGTTTTGGACTCCTGTTCTGGTTATTTGCCTTTCATTGGACAGGTGAGCTGAGAAAACTTAATGTTGCGGACGGTGCAGGGTGGCATGAATAAAACAAAGGGAGAACATCAGTGACACACACGGGGTTCTATGAAATACCACATGTGACGGAATATAATATAATAATAATATAATTATATAATAAGAAGAAGAAGACAGGGGACAGAGAATTAAAGGCGTCACATCCATGTAATAAAAACAAAAAAAACATCTTCTATTCATTTTCTCACTGCTGGGGCAACAAAAATGAGCAGAAAAAAAGAAGGCCACATTGGAATAAAAATTATACAGGATGGATGTCTGGCCGTAACTAGGCAACAGGCAGCAGGACCGGTAAGTTTACTTGTGTGCCCTGTAAGTCGGCACGCTTTATGAGTTTCCATCCCTCGCTGGGTGGCCTGAAATAAAAAGGTAACACATTTTTTATGCTTTATTTCACTGTGAAACATTAATTTCCGCCTCGCGCCTGCTTTTTGTCACGTCTGCCACTTGAACTTGTGGGAACAGGCTTAGACTGAAAAGATTCTCGTCCATGCGATAAATCATTTTCTGGGTTTCGCAAAAAGTTTTATTTGACTAGATTACGAGGAGGTCAATAAATGGCGTATATATCCCGTCGCTGCGTAACGCCAAGGCTCATCAGGGCCAGCCGACCTTGTGTTTCATGAGAATGAAACAACGCCGGCGCGTTGACCCGTTTTACGGCTGCATTGACCACCAGGAGGCTTCAGAGCAGCAAACACCAACAAGTGGAGAGGAGGAAGACAGGGGGGGGGGGGGGATGACACAGATGGTGGCAACATCCTAGGATTCTCCGAAACCCAGGGATTCAAAAAAAATAATAAAATCCTTTAATCCCAGCTCCATGTGCTGTAGATGTATTCACGAACACAAAGTTGGTGGTGAGGAGTATTTTTCTGTTTGTTTTGTTTTTTTGTTTTTGTCCGTAATGATGGCAGGCTCCCGACAGTCTGAGTGATGAAATGGCTGAGCACACTCAGGCCCGTAACTCGCCGGCAGCTGTTCACACACACTATAAAAGGCAACGTATCAAACTGCCCCTTCACTCACAGACACAAACACCTCATACTGTAATCATGTCCGATGCCACCCACCGTTCCGCCGTTTAATTATAACCTCCCTTTTTTTTATCATAATAGCATGTGGTAGTCATAATATAGTGTCTGGTAAGGTTGGTTTTTCGACAGGTTTGCTCTTTGTTTAGTTTCCACCAACTTTCGGAAGGTGCCTGAAAATTGCTTGTGATGTATTTTTTATTCTTTATTTTTTGCAATGTGTTTTTGTTGCTTTTTTTGCCGTTGAAATTGGCTTAAATGAATCTACGTAATGACCATGGCGACTTTTCAAACAGACCGTTATTCCACTGGGCTCTACACAGTGCAAACATCTTTTATTTTTATTTCATCTCTTTCCGGCCTTCAGCGTCTCCGTTTCTGCTTCGCTCTCAACACCCTCCTCCGAACTCCAGAAAGTCAATGCCCAGCCAGCGTCAATATACTCGCAGGGAGAAGATAGTAACAAGCTTGAAAATAAAGAGCTTTGAAAGGACATGGAGTCGACGCGTTTCCCTCCTCAGGCGTAGAGCTATAACAGTTAAAAGGAGACTGAATGGAGGATTTTTATTGGGTCGACACAAATGTGACTCCCGCTGCATGCTAATCACGTTTCCCATGTAAGCTGTATAGGTGAACAAGCTTCATGACCTCCTGATAAAATGTTTAAGTGAATTGTTTGCCTGGAATCGATATTTTATTCATAAATGAATTCATGTATTGGATTTTAATGGTTGCAATTCATATTTGAACTGTATTTGATAACATTTTTACATCTACAAAAGCTTTATTTTTATTTTTTATTTTTTTTTACATCCCTACTCATTTGTTTGCCTAGCCTCACCCAGCGATTAACATGTTTTTTTTTGTGTACACTTGAATTTGACTTTTCAGAAATTCCAACTTTTTCAAACCAAAGACACACATTTGGAGGAAGCAAATGTCACTCACGAATTGAAGCAGGCGGCCTTCAGGTCATGCGTGTGTCCCGGTCTGTTTTTTGACGATGCCGTAGGAGCTGAGTAAACATGAAAGGGACTGCCACTGACGGATACCACGCCGGCACATTGATAATCACCAGACGGGCCGGAGCTCTGGGTTTATGATGCCGGCCAGGTTGTGTCTGTCGTGGCAGCAGGACAGGGAGGATGAGACGGCGTAACGTTTTTCAAACAGCTCCTCTCGGTCTCCTATTCGGAGCCGGTGTGATAAAAAAAACAACAAAAAAAACAGCAGCGCAGCTAATGAATTAAAACGTGCAATAACAGAAATATCAGTGGGAAACGGGCGGCGCAATAACATGTCGGCACAAAGAGTTTTTTTTGTTTTTTTTCCTCTCCCCGTCCCCGTGTAAAGAGCAGAGCTCAGGGACCGGATCAAACGGTGGTGGTGATGAAAAGAAGCAGGTCTCCCAGGGCTGATTGGGAAGAGATCAGAGAGAGGAAACAAATGAAGGCTCATTGGCCCCAATGATCCAGACTCTAACTTAAACAACAACAAAAAAAAAGAACTTCAAAGAGTCCCAGAAGAGAACCAGAGATCCTCGGGGTCAGATTTTTGCCATCGTACGTAGAGCGTCTCAAGCCCCGGAAAAAGCGCCCGTACGGTGGAACCCATCTTGCCAAAGACGCTTATGCAATATTCACCGTCATCAGCTCAGTCTTTTTATTGCTGTTGTCACATTGAGGACCACCTGCGTTTGACAGGCTTGAATCGCCTGCTGGCCCTCGGGCTGCATGGCAACCAATGACTCACTGTTAATGAGAAAGGTTCAAAGGCTTAATAAAGTGAATACCAAGGAGTCGAGATGGGATTATTATATCATTTTACGCCGTCTAATTATCCTGGCGCGACACCTTCTCCGAGACCGAGGGAGCGGATGGGAGCAAGTTCGAGAGAATATTTAAACACATTTGCTGATGGTGCACGATGACATTTCTCCGCCATCCGCCTCAGTGTGTCATCAGTAGCGCGGAGTGCAGTATTCCGCACATGTGGTTTGCCTATAAATGCAGCTCTGACGGAGGGGAAAAATTCTGCACCCGCCACGCAATCCTCCATATTGACCGACTAATAAGACAACGCCAACCAAGCCAGCATAACAATCCTCAAGTCCACTAATGAGGTGTAAGGTTTTCAGGGCCACACGCATGCCATGCATGTGCAAACACCTTCTCCCTCAGCCCCGGATGGGTCTGGGCTTGGGATAGGGGGTCATTCTTTATAGTGTGGTTATAGGATTCCGTTTGGACCATGATATATGGGCGGAAAAATGAACGGCCCCCTGGTGTAATGAGCGAAGTAATGTTCTTAGGGCAGCAGGGCTTTCTGGGGAGATGACGCCTCTTCACTCGGGAGAAGGTGAAGTGCCCATACAGTTTGACCATTTGCAGGTTACTTCCTGTCACTCTATTTTCCTCCCTGGTCTGCCTCCCAAAGAACCCGGTCTGATGTGATCAGGGAGCTGCTCCCCTCCGCTGCGGTAGGTCTGCCGCTCAGGAAGCGTTGCGCCAGCCTCACCGAGACCTCAGATCAGGTATTGTTAAGCCCCCGCCGTTCTTTGCAAACCCCTATGAACCCTCAATTCATCCAGAGTACAACTAAAGATCAATAGAAAAAAAGAGGAAACATTTCATTGACCTGCAGGTAAACAAAAAAAAGGGCAATGTTGAAAAAGAAATAGTAATCATAAGAACACAAAAAAGAAAAAAAAGGAGAGGCTCAGGCGTCTGGCGGGGGCACAATTCATCCGACAGACTTTGAATCGCAGCTTCTCCTGTTTCCTTATTCCTGTGTGGGAGCCCGTGTGGGAGCCTTTGTCTCCTGACTTGTGCAGCGTTTACCCCGCTTACAAATAAAGTGGCTCCCTGGGGCGAGCAAGACTCGACTGCCCCGAGAGAGGAGGTAACAAACAGAAAGACACCCATGGTGGAGAGACGATGACAAAATGGACTGAGTCGCCATGGCAACGACAGATAGTCCAGCGTCACGTCACTTGTCGATCAACGTATTTCACGGAGAGGCGGGCACATGTGTCTAAACGGGACCTGAAAGGGACACGATCAAAATGAATTCAATATTTACATACAATTGGACTGATGTACTGCAAGTGTACGCCAGGAGTTGAAATCGATTTCGAATTTTGAATAACTGTCGTGTTTCTGGGTTATTCTGCTGGACGTCAGGTTCAGGAAGCCAAGTTGTTCGTTTTTTGTTTTTTTTTGTCATTTGCTGATCTCGTCAAGCACCGCTGTTCCGGGGGCATATCTGCATATCTGCGTCGGGGAGCAGACACACTCGAGAGCACTTGATTTACAAAATGAGAATACGCTCGTGGCGAGGAGTGCGGCGGGACTTTGAAGTGTAAATGAGGAGCGGAAGAATAGGAAAGACATTTTGAATGTTGGGACCAAACGGGAGGAGAGGAGGAATGAGAAAGTGGGAGCGGAGGTGATGTCATGGCGAGAGGAAGTGAAGCCAGCAAACGGCGATGAGGTAGAAAGCGAAAAGAAAGGAGAATAATGGAGCCATGGAAGTGGAAGGGAGGGCTGTCACAGGCATGAAGAAACTGAAGCCGAAGCTGAATGTGTGTCATCATATATTTGACTCAAAGATTATGTCATCTCAAAAATTCCTTTTATTACTGTTATTATGGATTATGGAGACTGAACAAATAAAACTTGCTTTGGGGCCCATCAACCCTCACGACCCCTCGATTCTTCTACATGGGTGACTGGCAGGATCTCAGAGGCCTTTAGTCGTGTCCTTCTTTTTTTCCTTTTTTTTTTTTTTTTTTTGAATCGCCAACGATCCTCGAGAGAACTGCCTGACGCATTTTTAAATTTTTTTTTTTTACCCGAGGTCACAGCACAATCAGACTGCAGTGCATGCCATCCAAAACAGTATGAGTGCCCGCCACGCATTTGTGATCAAGAGGAGGAATTTGGAAGATAAAAGCTGCAGAAGCGAGGCTGCGGTTTTGGCAACTGTTCGGAAATTGAAAAATTGAAGAAAAAAAAAAAAAAAAAGATGACATTTGATTGACCTCTTAGCGAAATGTCTATTTTGTACAGTAAAAAGGTCATTATTCATGATACAGAGCTGGAGCCAGAGAACCCGTCCTTCCAGAAAATTACATTATCAGACACTTACATACAGAAAGAGCCATTCTGCATATAAGTCGCTATTAACATTATGTAATATCCATAACAAAACAATGGGGTGGTGTTGGAAGATAAATCCTGGTAGAAACGAATCATTAAATGTATTCGGTCGAATAAAATGGAACATTTGAAAGAAAACCTCAGACTTTGTCAGGTGGAGCCAATGTACTTGGTTATTTATCCGTCTTGGGTGTGTGACCCACCTTGTGTATTTCTACTGGGACTCACATACTGTGGCAGTCACCCCAGTAATAGGGCCAACAACTGACGTTTTTCCCTGCAGTGCTGCTGGTACAACTGTGAAAAGGAATGGAGAAACCAGCTGTCATCACTCAGTCTCCAGCAGAGGTGACGTGGGGATGGAGAGTGTCTTCGGGGGGGGTGTTGTGTCATCTTCTAGTTTCAAAGAGGACTCAAACCAACACCTTTGTTTATCGGATGCCGCAGCCAAATGCCTTGAGTGAGACCCACCTTGTGTATTTCTACTGGGACTCACATACTGTGGCAGTCACCCCAGTAATAGGGCCAACAACTGACGTTTTTCCCTGCAGTGCTGCTGGTACAACTGTGAAAAGGAATGGAGAAACCAGCTGTCATCACTCAGTCTCCAGCAGAGGTGACGTGGGGATGGAGAGTGTCTTCGGGGGGGGTGTTGTGTCATCTTCTAGTTTCAAAGAGGACTCAAACCAACACCTTTGTTTATCGGATGCCGCAGCCAAATGCCTTGAGTGAAAAAATTAAAATAAATCAACAGGAAGATGTCATCTTCTTTACTTATCTGCAAAAAAAAAAAAAAAAGCATTCTGATTTGAATCATTGATTTGATCCTGCCCACGGCAACTATTGACTCCACAGCGACGACACAAAACGCACCCGTGTGGGTCGTGACAGAAAATGTCGATGGAGCCACATCCGTGTCATGGCGGTTGTGTGATTGTAATTGTTATTGCAATTAATTGGGGGCACAAGCCATCAATTAAAGCTAACGGCGTGCACAAGGGCGCATAATGAGCAGCCACAGCGTTGGCCTCCGTGGCACTCGAGGCAGCATGACTCGGCGCGGTAAGGGCCCCAAGGCGTCACGAAACCAGACGGCGGTGGTGGAGCCATTGAAAAGTTGCGCTACTTAAAAAAAAAAAATCAGCTGAGGCGCAGATGCAGCCGCGGTGCAGAGGCAGGAGTGGGACAGATTTGCCCACAGGAGGAGGCGTAGTGGCCCGGCTTGAAAAAGTGACGCCATTCACCTTGCATTTCCCGCCTGGCAAAATTGCGTTGAAAAGCCGTGGAGTGCGTTACTGCGAATTCATCTGGTGGCTTGTGGGTGGACACCGGCGTTCCTGGGAGGGACTCCCCTCGCAAACTGCGGGATTTCAAACTTCCCCCGAAGAGCGCGAAAAGGAGCCTGATGAATGGTGGCACTGCAGGCGCTCCGCGGTGGTCAGGGGAAATCAAAATAAATGTGTTTTGGGCGAGGGAGGGAGGGAGGGGGAGGTGACATTTAAAGACGTCCCCAAATACTGGGCGAGGAGTTTTCCCAAAACACGACGAGCATCTCAAACACCCCTGCAGAAATCAGACATTTCTTTTTTTGCTGTTTTTCCAAGTTGAAAAGGGTAAAACAATGAATCCCTCCACACTTTTCTGCAGACTGGCCCCGTGCCCCGTAATGGAATGCACAATTAGTGAACGCACAACATTTGGAAAAAGGGGGCAGATAATACAATAATAATAGGAATTGCATCTCCTCCTTTGTTAATCAAACTCAATTACTTAACATTTTAATAATTCTCAACGGGGGAGGGGGGGGGTATGGTCCTGTATTTCTCATATTATATACAGTACAAATACAACATCTTTTTTAATAATGTTTTTGAGATGGGATCTGCTGTGCGCTGTGCGGATTTGGGTGGATTTGAGAGAAAGAGAAAAACCCGGGTTTTAATCTCGCGTCGCCTCTTTCTTCACAGTCGGCAGGAAAAACCCAATCCGGTTTTTATTTATTTCAAATTCCAGGATGTTTGCTTGGTCGAACGTGACGGGAAAAAATAAATAAATAAATAAATCGTACCAAAAAAAAAAGCAAAGGAAAATTCGCGTGCTTTGTTTTATTTGGCGGAACAAGAAAAGAAAACACTTTACTTCACTTTCACTTCACATCGAACTGCTTTCGCCTTCTGCGGAGTTTTTTTTGTGTAAATGAGGAAAAGTAACAGCCTTCATTGTCTCACATGAAAACACTGTGTATGTGTATCCTCTTTCAACGTTTTTTTTTTTCAATTCCATTTTGTTTTTTTCCACCTGTGCCACGCCGCCAGGTTCTGAGTTTCTGGGCAAGGACCCGTGATGCCGTCGAAACGCGGCCCCTGCTCGCCAAGCATTCGCGCCATAGCCGCGCAAGCGAGCTCAAAAGCGGCGCGGCGATTCCCCTACATCGCCAAGACCTCTGGGCCCACCAAGGTTGGGACCCCCTGCCGGCGTCGAACGACCCAAAATGATCACAGGCGCCGTGAGACGGAGTCGAGCTGCCGAGCTCCAGCTGGGCTGGGAGAGGAGGCAGACGGCTGTGCCGCGTGCCTGGAGGATGCACGCGCGCAGTTGCACGGTGAGAACGGGCGGAAGAAGAGTACAGCACACAGTAAATCTATACTGTGGATGTGCACCTCTCCTGTCGGCATCAGTGTCTCCTCCCTCCGGCGCGTCCTACTCCCTCACGCGGTGGAGCGTCTGTGAGAGTGTGTCTGCTCGGTCGGAAGGCGCCCCATGCCTCTCATTCACACGGTTTTTGGAACGAAGGTGCGCCTACGGCTGACCCGGCGCATACACAGAAACCTCTGACACCGATACTCCGAGGTTCACCGAGAAACCCTCAATTGCAAATGAACCTTATCGCGATGTGACACGTCGGGAAAAGAAATGAATCATGTACCATCTGTCATGAGGTTATTTTGATCAGATGGTAACATTCAGATGGTAACTGTTGCGAGACAGTCCCACAGCGCACCTGCGCGACGCTGAGTGATTCTCTGATTACGGGAGGAGTTGAGTTTTAGTCTATATAGTTGCAGATGCTGTGGAGGAATTGTAGAAATCTTGCAGCTGGTTGGGGATTTATGATTAATTCATACTTCATAACAATCCACATTCAGGTGAGAAAGGAATTTGAACTCACGCGTGGACTTGAAAAGCCTCTAATTGCCGAAGTGCGTGCTCCGGCAATTTGGGGCGAGAAAAACAGGTCACGAAAAAGTTCTGAAAACAAAAAAAATAAAAAAATTGTCTAGCTGCTGCTTTTGTGTCTACGAGGAGATTCTGATTCCGGCAGGGGGGGGACTAATAGGCTCAGTTACCCAGACGTAGTAAACACAAAATGGATGCGTGTTTTCATAAAGCATAAATTATGTTGTTGTTTTTTTTCCGTCCTGAACGACTTTTCCTGTTTTGCATCCAACACACCGTGTTAACATGGTGCTTGTTGGCTGCTGCAAACGTTGTCATTACGACCACAAACTCCCCGGTTAAAGCGGTGGTGCATGAGCCCACAAATCCATGGCAACCCGATTCCACGGGGCCCCCACGCACCATTCGCGCTTTCTGTCCACGTGACCACATCTTCTACGTCTTCCAGTGGTACACAGACATGAAATAATAATGGGTCCGGCGGAGGAAAATATCACCTCGGGTCGGCGTGGCGCCGACTCGCTCCGACAGGAAGTTGAGGCCGAGGGGCCCGGTTACATCTGTGGAGCCACAGACCCGACAACCGATGGTTGATCTGAATGCCGTGTTGCATCAGCGCCAACTCTCTGTTTCTGGTCTCAAACGGCTCCCGATGGAAATATTCAAATTAACTACAAAAAATGAGCTGTGGTTTTATTTATTTTTTTCCACATGGCTGAATCTATTTAATCAATTCATTTAAATACATACATTATTTTTGGGTGAGAGACCACCATGCTCCTGGCAAATGTTCAGCTCTGAGCCAGCTGTTGGTCCGGCGTTTGGTTTCCCCCTGGAAGATTCTGCACTGGGGCTGTTCTAACGAGGTTGGCCGAGCGCCGCTGCTAACGAGTCAACACAACTCAACGCGGCTCAGACTCACAGCGGCAACACACTGCGTGTTGGGCCAATTATAGAGAGTACTCTCTGCAGACAGGAAAACCATTCAGGGTTTTTTTTTTTTTTTTTTTTTTTGTTTCATGCTGCCTGTCAAGAAAAGCACAAAAACACACTCACACAAACGCACACACGTACACGCGCTTTTAGCGGCCCTGACTTGTAGCTTTTAAGAAACGTATGCTTTTTTTTCTCCATTTCTTGCTATTGTTATCATTACACTGGAGACAAATAGTTTTTTTTTTTTCTGAGTGCGAGAAATATTTCTGGTTGTTTCCACGTGTAAAAAGGTAAAATTGTGGGATTATTCTGATGAAAATGCGTACGTGAGAGATCGTCCTCTCCACTGTCTAAACCAACCAAACACCGGAGAGTGTGAATGGGAATGTGCTCTTTTTTTTTTTGTTACGGAAGGAATGATAAGAGAGCACTGAAGAGCTTGACTCTGGAATTTATGATGAAAAACAATATTCTGTAATCCTGAGGAAAGTTAGTGCCTTTGAGAGTTGATATCTTTTCTTGCCTGTAATTGCTGGCTTTTTTTAAATTTATTTCCATTCTGTGGAAATGACTACAGGTCCTTCTGGAATGAGCAAAGGTAAAGGAAGTCACTCAGGCAAAGATAATACTGCTCTGGCATGGAGGGGGAAATATGCTCGATAATCAGAGCTCGCTTTATCCTCAGAGGAGTGTTCCCTGTTTTCCCTTTCGGCTTCTTTACCCTTTCACAATAAAATATGGTTTCAAGGCAATAATTAAGTCACCAAGTTTCCCTTTGTGGGTACTTTTTTTTTTTTTTTTTTTTTTT
>JAFBJU010026073.1:477537-525543 GCA_016785305.1 Colistium nudipinnis | reverse complement strand
TTTTTTTCTACCTCTCTGGCAACTTTCAGAAATAACAATAGTCTGCTCTTCTTGTTATCTAAAGAGCGCGATGTGGCAACATGTGGTTTCCACTCACAGGGCTCAGTGTGACAGTGATTGAAAAGGCATCTCCCGCCGAGGCAAGACAAGTACATGGCCGCTCATTTTGACTCATTCAATCACCTTAAATCAGTGAAACCTATATCGTCGGAGCCGAGCGGCGGGTAGCCCAGGGGGGCCGAGTTGAGCTCGAGAGGCCTAACTTTAACCGTTCCGTGGTTGTGATGCAAATCAGGGTCAAATCCGGGCAGCGCGTAGACCGCAGAGCGGAGACGGGACGTTCCCTGTTGCCTTTTGAATGCACAGCATGCCAACAATGGCTGCTTAGAAACAAACACCCCAAAAGTGCTAAAAATACCCACAGCATGAACTCCGTCCTTTACGGCATAGATGCGCGGACGTGTCCACCCCCAAAGGGCGTCGTTTAAAAAAAATGTGCTTTCGATTTCATCTCGCAAAAACGGGCTCTCAGGAGGCTCATATAATGTAATGGCACGGATATGAAAGTGAGCATGGCACTGACCAATTAAAGGGGAGATCATGCAAAGTAGGCTCGCTGGTGAAACAAAACAGATTTCCCCGAGAAAAATGTTGCAGAGATAATCAGAAGAGGCGTTTTAACTATAGTGTATGATTCTAAGCGGGATTCACTCTCACACTCCCCCGCAATCACACCCACCTACATGCAACCTGAATCCTCAATCATCATCACTTGTGCCGAGACGTCGTGAGCTGCAAAATGACCGCAATTTTTATTTTATTTTTTTCGAACCTCATTGCTTTGTAATAATAATGAACGAAGGTCGGACCACCCACTCTGCAGCTGCCCAAAAGCAAATCCTTGGACCTCGAGCCTTCAGAGATCCTCCGCGCCTGCAGATGGATATCGTTTGTCTGAAAATGTTACGTACTGTTTATCTATTGAACACAGACAAAGTGATGCATGTAAAACTGAAATTCATTCATCATCGGCCGGCGTTTGATTTCACTACGTCGACCAATAAGGCCACGGGAGCACAGACATCAGTAGCCCAGTGTTCAATATTTACAGGTGACTGAAAAGCTACATTTACGATAATGAATAAATGTCAAATATACAAAAAAATAACAATGCATGAATGGTAATGGGTAAAGTCATTGATTGATGTGTTTACTTGTAAAGACGTTTGTAAACATACTTTCTCCTGAACATGAAATCCGAATTTGGATCCTTTTTTTGTTTACATTCCACTGCTTACTGCAAAAATGAATGGCCACGCTCTCCAGTGATGTCATTGCACTGACGCTTTTGCACAGCACTGCTGGAGAGCACCGAAAAGGGAGAAGCTGATCAAACAATACACAGTTGATCTGTTTTGGCTGGGGCTATTTGCCGGCCGGTGGCAACGAGGATTTATTTTATTTATTTATTAAAAAAGTAAAAAAAGCAAAACTGGCAGTCTACCCCTCCGCGATGTGGGTCTGTGCTAGCGTTCTTCATAGAACAATTATTTCGCAAACCTGGCAGCGATGCCACCATAATTACGCACGTGATAAAAGTCCAGAGTGCAGTTGGTTGTCCTGATTTGACCGATCCAAGGAACAACGTGTTTATTTTTTTATTTATTTTCCCTGTCCCTTTATGTGCAAATTTGGGCTGACCCAGCGTCTGCCTGGAGGGAAGGAGAAGGTACAAGATAAGTAAACAGAGCATGTAATGAGGTGTTGGAAGACTGCATGGAGAGCAAGGCACAGATTGAAATGGTTTTTCAGAACTTGTGTAAGCAAAGGGGAATAACGGGATCATTTTGGATGAAAACGTTTATTTGTTCTCTTGATTAAAGTAAAATGAGTTTGTGGGCGTATTGTGTCGCGGTTGACGCGGGCGGCGGATGTGGAGCAACATTAGCATTGATTTGGGGACGTGTTTTTTTTGTGACGACCAAACACCTCTCTTTTAAAGTCTCTGTTTTGGGTTTTCCACCAACTGGGAAACGAGAGATCCTGCTCTGTATTGTGTGACTTTGTGAACGAACACATTCCAGGGCAGAGAGAAGGGTTTGTGGAGTAAAATAAGAGAAAGCCGTTGCTTGTGAATGGGTTGGTTGGAGCGATCTCACACCGAGCTGCTGCGTGTTGTCACGGCAAACGCCAGCAGGGTAGCTTTTCTTTTAAACTGCTTTTTGCACAGTTGATTTTTTTTTTTTTTTTTTTCATCTAAGTGCTGCTCGCTCTTTGTTTTGGGGATTGGGGAAAAAACGGCAGAGTCGCTCAACGTCCCTCTGCTCCACATCTGTAAATATCAAAGTCAGTTAACATTTTGTTCAGGCCGGGAAATCCCTTTTTTCAGACTCACGATGCAAAGCCAATCACCAGGTGTCTTTGAACTGCCCAAAACGCCGCGTCACGACAGCGCCAAACATCTGCTCGAGACGGGCAATTCAATCAGACCGGCTCACCCGAATTCTAAAGCTAGATCGAGAACCAGAGCATTTTTCTCCACCGAGAAAATCTGCGGCCAAACCGAAGTTTGGCTCCCATCTCAAGGACACGCAGCCGGTGGGAACGAAAACCAATCCAGCTAATGAGCGTGTTTTAGACACAAAAGGAAGCCAGGTAGCACAGTAATGGGTTGGGAGAATAATTATTTCTGCTGCAGAGCAGAAAGATACACACAGCCACCTCTCTGAGGGCCAATCACTTGCAATCAATGTGTTTGCGTGCCCATTACATATTATCAATGGTGGAGGATGCCCTCATTTCCCCATTGGCTGAGTATATGAGTGTGTTGAATGGCACTGGAAACGGTGGAATTGCGTCCCCTGTATCTGCACCTGTCTTTTACTGCAGCCTGAGTAAAAGCCTCATACCGCAACACATACAACAACACGGTCAACATGTTGCATGACAGACAACACACAAGAAATACACAACAAAGAAACATATAAATATATAAATATGAAAACTACAACAAAGAAACATATAAATATGAAAACTGGAGTATGTGAGTGTGTTGAATGGCACTGGAAACGGTGGAATTGCGTCCCCTGTATCTGCACCTGTCTTTTACTGCAGCCTGAGTAAAAGCCTCATACCGCAACTAATATGCATATTGGTGCTTGCGTAAATCGGCTTTGTGTACATTCGCTGCGTTGCACACATATGTGCACTTTTTTTTTTTTGTGTGTGTGCGAGATAGCAACCCGTGCGAACCCCCTCTCTCCGCTGTGACCCTCTCCTTTGCGTTAATTGGCTCGACAGAGGACGAGGCGGGGTGGAAGCCAAGCCCGCTGCAATCTGCGGCCATGTGTCGTTTGGCATGAACCTTTCGTAGACTGTGACAGGTGAGTGCTTTCAGACGCAGGATACCCAACCGTCCACTTCCGGAACCAAGCTGCCTTATTTTTTACGCCGATACACGATGTACTCGGCTCCAAAAAGGTCCCCTGAGATACAGGGATGGTTTTGAAATAAACAGCCCGTGGGCCTTGGCAAATCAGCCAAACACACCAGCGCAGGCCAGACTAATGAAGCCAGACAGTAAGATGGGTTTTTGGGGTTTTTTTTTTTGCACTTCCAGAAGCAAGAGTGACACGAGTTTCACTTAAACCTCCCACACAGTCTCTGTTGGTTGGGGCTGAATGCAAGTTTACAGTTTTCTTTACCGTTCACGATTCTTTGGAGCCTTTCGGTGCTTGATTCCATTTTTACTGAGGTTATTTGGCTCTGATCGACCCCTGTTTACTCCAAATGGCATTTGTATGGCGTCGGAGCGACTTTATAATAATCAGCCTAGTCAGCTCTCCCATTTGGTCCAGATAATGACTGCACGACCATTTGCGAGCCACACCTGCCCGGAGCTGCAGAACATTTCTATCTCATCAAGCCCCTTTCACCTCTGGTTTGTCTGTCGCCGAAAAACACATAATGGATGCGCGATTGGATGGACAGTTTACCGACAGCGCCGCCTCTGCGGACTGAAGATGAAATGAAAATAAACGGAGCCTTGTTATTGTTCATCGGGTTTTTAATATACATGACAGACTGGATATCAAGGGGTAGCTTTTATTACGCTCAATGCAAAAGCCCGTCTTATCCCCTCACGGCCTGTGGATCTTTGAGCTGAAATCACTTTCGTCACGTTTCAGCGGGGGTACAGTTGACGCGTTGATGTGTAATTACCCGACTTGCGCCGAGCCGGTATTAATAAGAATGTCGCCGCTACGGTGGAAAATAGTCTTTTTTTATTCATCGCAATCGGAGAGGAGTTGTTTATTTATTTTTTTGTTTATTAATTCATTAGACATGCGCATTTGGAATGGAAGAGAGCAGGGGAGAATACGGCAAACGGGGTGGCTGATGGACAGGTCGATGGATAGATGGAAATGTTCACCCACTGTTTGGGAGAGGATTTTTTTTTTGTTGCATTTATTGCCTATTTCTTCAGGTGGAGAGAACATCCTGTTGACTAGAAATGCTCACCCTGGACAAATAATAATTACATGTCATTTACAACCTCTTCTTCCCAAAAATGAGGCATGTATTAAATGCCTGAACAGTAGGTAATCAAAATGCAATCAGCCTGCATTATGAAGCTTCTAATGTGCCGGCTTCCTGTTGAGTCTGTGTGAGGGTCGGAGGTTAATCGGCTTTTTTGGGGGGGCAAACGTTTGGGAGCTGGGTCTCGTTTTCGGCCGGCCGCTGTCTGTGAAGGATGTTTTTCCTGAGCCTCGGCATCAAGCGTTTACATTCTTCTTCTGAACGTTTCACATCGTATTTGGGAGTTTTCAAACTTGGAAGCGACATAGCGCGGTGGAACCAGACACAAAGTCAGATTGAAAGATGCCAGAACAAGAAGACGCCGGTTCCCCCGTGGAAAAACCTTTACCACTCCGTTTCAAGTGTTCAAGTGAGTTCAGTGACAGAAAGAACGAGAACTGCGTTTTAGTCTTTGTTCAACTGAAAAGAATGATTACACCACACCTCGTGAGTCACATCCTCATCCTATCAAAGACTCACTGTGAGTCATTTTTTGACTCAAACCTTGTCAAGGATTAACAGGTGAATACATCCTGGGTTGCACCTCGCTGATTGCCAGGCAACAACGTCGTTCTCGTTCTCTTTTTGGTATTTACGTGTGACTTTTGTTGCTTAGCCTTCAGAACGCTAGCAGCTCTAAGGATCTTTAAACGATCGGTAAAGGATGTTATCATGACGCTGCAGAAGCCATGGTGTCCCTCAGGGTTTTTTTTTTGTTTTTTTTTTAAACGACTATTAGCTGAACACAAGACTATAATAAGTGTGAACCGATGTTTTATTTTATTTTTATTTTTTTCTGGCATTTTCTACCTTTGCTACCGTTGTCCCGCTGGGGATAAGACATTTGGTTGAAAATATTTTGTTTGTGTCGCTCTTGATATGCAATTGTGTCGGTGGTAGGAATTGAACGGCAGGATGCATGACGGACTGCGGCTCCAAATTATATTGGAAAGCTCTTTTTTACCAAGTGCTCCTTCGTCCTGAAACCTGTAACATACCCGTCTGGTGGAGGTTTGTCCCTGGAGCAATTTTTTTTTTGTTAGACCTATAAGTGGATCCGCTTTGACACCCACATGGCGCACACTCACAGACACACTGCTGATTCAAAGGAGACCTCATCAGCCAGCAGAGATGCGTTGTGACCCAAGGGGGTCCTGCCATCTCTGCGGGAGTGTCGTGGCAACTGAGGCATCATTTACCGATCCGATATCGTGCGGCCACGCGCCTTGGCGTGTGACATACGCATCAAAGGGATCAAAGATTATTTTGCGCACTCAACTTTTCTTTCACGGGATTGCGCAACGTCAACACGTGCGAGGTTCACCCGGGCGGACCTGTGGCCTCCTGAGGTGAAACGCTCAATATTCATGGCACATTCCTCCTGCACTGTAGTTCAAAGACGCCACGATCAAAAGAGTTATAACGGGTCTGTGACCTGTAGCGGAGCCCGGCATGAATGATGAAGAACCGATGTGCGGCGTGGGACCACTGAACGCTTACGCTGCACATCGGGTGGGTCCCCCGCCTCCACGGTGTGATGAAAGTGAAAGGTTATGTCTGGCCTCTCGTGGCTCCCATCCGAAGGTGGACAGGTGCATTACTCACATGCATTTATGGATGTGTTTTTGTGAATTACATTTTAGCAATCCAAAATGGCCTTAAAAATCTCAGTTTTACTCGGAAGCTCTGGAACACGCGCCAGCTGAGACAAGTCATAGGTTTTTTGTTTTTTTCTCCTTCTTCCTCCAAATCTTTTCAACGAAACAAACACATTGTGCGGCCACAAAACAACACTGAATAAAACATGAGATTGCCAGCGAGAGGGCCATGAGCCTTTTTAGAATCCCCGTGTTATCTAAACGAACGGCACACGACGGCCCTGCCGAGTTTGTGAGGCCAATCTGCTGACCTTGTTACATAGCTCAGATGAAGTGGAGTGAAATTTGATAATAAATACAATAAGATACAGTATCTGCTGCTTTCTATCATGTGTACAGTGCGCTGTGCATTTTTCTCAAGGGAAAACATGGATACTTGAGAACTGCAGGCGCATTTTATCATAACAGCCAGAGATGATTGCTGAATTAAATATGTTTATGAGTCACGGAGGATTGTTTTTTTTTTTTCGTTTTTATGCATCATCAGTAGTTGTTAATCAAGATGGCATCACACTGGCTGGCTTCGCTTAGGTCTGTGCGGGTACAAGCCGACATTGCATGACTAAACCGGCGTTATAGCGGATTCATTTCGTTAATAGTGACAAAAAGTGAAAAAATAAATCAATAAAATAAACGTCACAGCTAATTAGCCAAAAAGAAGGTCGAGTGTAATTTTTCTACGCGGGGATCCTCATTACCTGGGGCATGTAACAGAGAACGGGAACAAAGCTTTTTCAGAAAGATTTTCAAAAACAATAAAACGATAAAGTTGGGGCGATGATTTGGAGCAGTTTGGAGAAATCAATAGGGGATGCAATCTGGGCTTTTCTTTTTTTTTGTGAGGTGACGGCTGACTTGATGAATAGTTGGACCTAGTGATGGATCAGGATCCTTCTCCAGAGGGGATTCAGCTTCTCCCCACAAACTGCACTGCTTGTACAAAATCTCTCCCTTTCAGCTCAGGACGCATGATATAATTGTTCACTTTTGACAGCTGCGTGCCTTTTGAGCCATAGCAAAAAATGGTGACTCTTTATACAAAAATAGCATGGCTCAAGTCTAAGTTGGAGCTTCTATAATTGTGCAGTTGAGGCGGCAATATAATAAACATCTTGTGCCAGTATTTAGGCTGCTATATCATTAAAATTCTTAAAAGACGTATGGATTTTCACACCAATGTAATTGCAGTTCAAATTTCTATTGATCTTATGTTTAGTAAGTGGGCAGTCGAGCTGATTTTAATGATCCCGGAAGGGCTCCCTGCATTTCATCATAAAGACCTGTGAAAATTCCCTGATGATGCCGTTGTTGTGGCCTCCCAGAGTGGCTGAGGCACTCTCTCTCCCCGGGAACACGAGAGCTCCCGCCCGCCCACCGTACAGCCAGCAGACGAGGAGCCCGGGAGCAACTGCAGCACTGGTGCATTCCAGGAACATTTTTTATTTTGTTTTTTTTGCAGGGACCTGGCGCACTGCTGAAATACTGCGTTTGAGTAACAAAACTGAATTTCAGCCTCAAGATTTAGATTTTTTTTTTTTGCTGCCGGCTTTTTTTGAGCTTGTTTTCGGATGTTTCCTCACACAGGCTTTTAAGCCTTTTCTGCATGAGTGAAAAAAAATTGACAATTTTTCTGGGAGTGACTCAATACCGTGATGTAATCTTTTACCCTGTAAACAATTGAATACATGTTTTTTTTTTCTCTCTCCCAGTGACTAATAAGAGCTTGAGCTTCACTGAAGTGCTGTAGGCAGGAATCATCATAACTGTTTTTTTTTTTTGTTTAAGCCAAGTCGATACTCTGCAGAAAAATGTGCTGCTTAGAATCCATTTCTTTTCCCCTTCGCTTTTAAGATGCGATTTTTATTCAACCAAACTATAGTATTTCCACCGAAAAATTCCTCGCCGCGGTTCACCTGTTTCAAAGAAAAGCAAAAAAATTAATCTTACTCCACCAAGGACAAACAGGAAGTTGTTCATCAAACCATCTATGTGGCGAACCCACTTTTAGATTGAGCTTTTCCTGTCAGTCACGCAGTGCACACGCACCTCACCTCCACCGCACCAACCAATCCGCGGCCTGGCAGGAAATTTAAAAGCGGCAGTACGCGATTGGCTGCAGGAAAACAAAGTGACCACACATTTACATAACATCCAGCTCAATAAACAGCCGAGCGCCGCAGAGCCTGGGAGGGAGGTGAGATTGATGGAAAATGGAGCAACAACACCTCCAACCAGACATCACCAGCCAGCTCATTTTGTAACACTCCCTAGTTATGACCATCATCCAAGCACCAAAAATAATTACACCAACTGGCTGCTTTTGCACGAAAAAGCCCTTTCAGATGACTTGTTTCGGCTCTTTCGTGAACCTGTGGCTGATATCCACAGCCAGATCTTACACTCTCTTAAAGAAAAGCGAAGTGTAACTGTGATACTGTGATCTAACTTGTTAGGGCAAAAAAAAAAAAAAGTCCTTTTTCCCATTTCTACAGGGTATTTTATTCTCAGCACAAGTATTTCTCCAAATCTTACCATTTCACAGGAATAATAAGTCATAATCATAAAAAGATATTACGCAGTCATAGTCAGTAAATTTGGGACATTTAGAGGATGTATTCAAGTCCTGGAAGCAAATCATTGAATCCATATGGTTTAAAAAAAATGTAAACATGTAAATAATTACATAATGAATTATATGAGATGACTTTTTTCCCCCTTTTTGCGCCATATGGAATCTCAAATTACGCAGCACATATGTTGCGATTCAACCTATTGGTCCCACACTGACACTCGTGTCTTTTTCATGATGTTTTTGAGATTATGGCATCGTGTGCACATTAGCCGTGATTACTGCAGGGCTGCCTTCACACCTCCTCCTTACTGACGCACCTCTCTCAGATCCGATGCGCGCTCCAGGCTGCGCGTCCACCTCTCCATCCACACAGCAGACGGCTGCTCGTCGTGTGAACGTGCATCGGAGGGGGATTTAATACTCTTCTCTCACAGCCTGCTTTCTGCTGTCAAACAGTCTGTGCCACCGGAGGGTAAGTTTCTGTTCTCTGCATCCTGCATTTTTTTTTTTTCTGGTTTGCAAATTTTGGTGAAGGCTGACATGCAGTTCCTGAATTCTTAACATTTGGTGAAGTAGTCACCAGACAGACGCTTTCCGTGATGTGCGTTCATTTAGGTTTCATTTGATATGGGCGTAAATGTGCTGTTGTCCTCCTAATTGGTTCTTTGTCCAACGTTGTCTCTGAGCTGTGCGCTGTCTCCACCTGTGTGCTGGACATAACTCTTATATTTATGGATAAACTCTGTGCTGAATAATCCCACAGAATTCACTACATGGATTTTTTTTTTTTTGCATTTTCTTGAACGTGGAGTGGGATCAGAAAATAGTTTCATTTTTTCCCACTCAGATACAAGACCATCAAGGGGTGGTTTTAATTTTCTAAGGAGGGCGTAGGTGATGGGCAGAGTGATATGTATTGATTGGCTATTGCCTGGACCGTTACCAGACCTGGTTCACCAAAAGGGAGCGACAATGAGGAGGAGATTCCTCTTCATGTAGAGGGTCGATTTGAGATGTGTGTTTGGGAATGTCCCACATTTTCCCATTTTCTGTAGCTGCCCCACTGGGTTTTAGATTTGGGGGCTGAGTCTCCAAGGTCCAGTCTCCAAGGACCTGGAATCCAATGACAGGGCTCTTTGAGCAGAGGGTCCACTTAGGAGGCTCTGACGAACCCTGGCCGCAGAAGATCAAACCCAGCACATCATATCAAGTGTGATCAAGAAAGGCATGGAGGGTGTGTGTGTGTGTGTGTGGCAGAAATTGCCTGGGACAGGGACAGCATCTAAAGGGAGCGCGTGTGCGTGTGCGCTTCTGTGCGTGCGTGTGTGTGTGCGCGAGCTGCATTCGTGCAGGATTTATTTGACCGTCAGACTGTGTCTGTGTGATCGAGAGACAGCGAGGGAATCACAGCAGTGAGTGACTTGCCTGCTTTTTTTGTATGTGCTCTCCCATGACTGAGCATAAACACACAACTGATTGTGTGCACATGTGTGGGCAAGGCCAATATCGTGTGCTTTTGATCATATGCTGTGCATGGTATCAGGTTAAAATGGTTAAAGATGAGCTTAAAACACACAAAAAAAAACAGACTCATGGAGAATATGGTAATGATAACATTTATGACAAACAAACATTTAATTGAGGTTAGGGAAAGCTTGCAGTTTGAATAAATGAATAAAAAACGAAGCGGCGTATTGGGAAGTCAAGTCTTCTGCGTGAAAAATGAGAACGCTACACACTCATCCTATTCCTGAGATCCTCCACCATACTCGAACATACTCCAACATAAAGGGCGGTGCACTCAGCTCCTCCGCTGGATGTAAATATGCACATAGACACTGCAAAGACGCCACCGTGTTTTTTTTAACTTAAGGTGCAACAAAGGCAGCAATTTCCATTCCGTGGAGGACGGTGTTTGGACACCGTCCAGGTATTGATATGAAATATGGAAAGAGGTCTCCCCTCTGGGCTCTTCTTGGCCCGAGGAGGCACATTCACTTATGGTACCTAATTACCGGGCAGGGAATTGTCTTGGAAAGAAAAACTCATCACGCCAGGGATGAGTGACAGAGTCAAACCAAGGACACGTCACGGGTGGCCATGATGATATGAGGCCACGGAGCAGAGAGCATATTGTGGAGCTCATCCTCAGCTGTCAGCCCAATGGGCTTTTATAGAAGGATGCAGCAGTGCAGTATATACTGATGCTTATACCAATTATTCAATTTACTATTTCAGAATATTCCGATTTGGAGAAAGTATTCATGTGGCTGTATAAATGTAATGTAAATGCATGCTTTGTGCCCCATATGATGGGGCCCATTAAACCTTAGATTGTCAAAAGCTGAGACACTTGAGGCCAGCCAAGTGTGGAGAAACATAATATCTTTTTGACCGAGATAGATTTACTGCCTTTAGCGGCAGCAATCTTCACGCCTTACGAGATTAAAAATGTGCATTGCGGAGAGAGGAGCGTTTAGTAACAGAAAATGGAAAACAAAATACCATCGAAAATGGGGTGCGATCGAGCATTCCCAAAAAAGCGCTCCTCTTATTCTCTCAGAGAAGCGTTGTGGAAGTCCAAGTGAGAAACAGATAAAAGCTTCCTCGCAACTTTCTAATGCCCATTTGGGATCAATATTTGAGCGTCTCCAAAATTGGGAGGTAGGGCGAAAATGTTCGGTGGTGTGAATTCAGTGAACCGCAGACAGAACGCATTATGCCAAAATATGCCAAAGGGATAAGAGAAGACGACAGAGGGAGAGCGAGAGAGCGAGAGAGAGAGAGAGAGAGAGAGAGAGAGACTCTTCGTTATTTTAACCAGTCAATTATAAGCTGTGACAGGGAGCAACGGGCAAACAAACCTTTGTCGAGCGGCCAATCTGAAAGTGTAGAGGACATGTTTGCCGTTTTTTTTTTTTTTTTTCTCCTCTGTGCGTGTACAAGGATTGGCGTGCTCAGGTAAATGAGTTTGGTTTTATAGCCTGAGGGAGCTCAGGCCTGAATGGAAAGTTCATTGTGTGCGACAGGTGATCTGACAGGTGATCTTTGATTTTACAGGTAAAAGAATAAAAAATAAATACAATTCCAGGAGACTTTAGGTCAATAAATGATATATATAAATATATTTATATATATTTTTTTAATTACCGGACATCACTGTTTACATGTAAAAAAAAGGTTTAAAATATGAAACACAACCAAGTTTGACCCACTGTGTGCCCCGTTAACTGTTTGCATCAACCATTCTAGCCCCAATTTTATTTTTTATTTTTTCCTTTAGTGAATGAGCCTGTTTTTTCGCCGGAGCTCCCTTGCATTGCTACATCTCAAATCTCAGTTTGCCCTTTCCCGTGACAGAGCTGTCTTTACTTTGCAGTATAATTTCATTAGCACCAATGCAGTGCACAGGTCTGAAATGCTCTTCTCTGATGGACCTACCTTGTGAATTAGTTTAATGACACTAGTACTTTTTTTCCTTTAGTGAATGAGCCTGTTTTTTCGCCGGAGCTCCCTTGCATTGCTACATCTCAAATCTCAGTTTGCCCTTTCCCGTGACAGAGCTGTCTTTACTTCGCACTATAATTTCATTAGCACCAATGCAGTGCACAGGTCTGAAATGCTCTTCTCTGATGGACCTACCTTGTGAATTAGTTTAATGACACTAGTACTCCCCCCCGCCCCCCCACAAGAAATGTCCCTTGTAGCTTTTAAGATAAATCCATTTAACTGAGTTTGCCCTTCACGTCCGTCTGTTTCCCACTGGCCGACGGTAAAACACAGACTGAAATCTGAGACATCGAAATGTCACAGAGGCCTCAATCAAAATATGGCGTCATACACCTCACATAATCAAATAAAAAGTGAGAGCAGCTCTCAATGTCCCTTTTGTGCCTGCCTCTTATGTAAAGACCTGCATAATGAAGGTTTCCTTGCAATGTTTAAATGAAAAAAAAAAAGGTTTAATTAATCGTCACCAATCCATGACAGATGAGAATTTAAATGAGGTTTTTTATGCCAAGGCTGGTTGCCAATAGTATGCAAAAACTAGACAGCTGTCGTTTTCTATTTTTTCCTAGACAGGTCTTCAGAACCATGCCCGCATAAAGCAGGCAAACAAGCAACACGGTAGAGACTCGCTATTTTGTTAAGTGTGTGTTTAAGAGACACACACAAACGCACACAGAGTACACACAGCAGCGGGGTGAAAGACAGATGGAGGGCACTCCTGTTTGATGGCTGGTTGTCTTGTTAGCAGAATTGAATTCTGGGATTACACACTAACTCACTTTGCGAGGGTGAAACGAGTGGCCCGTCTCCGTCTAACCCCGGAGCGGCTGAAGTAGACCTGCGGAGGTCATCCGTCAGCGGGGCACGTTTAATAGAGTGCTCCATGTCCCTGAGAAGATGGTCCCCTCCGTTTGGCCTTTTTAGATAAAATGGACTCTTAATGGAACAAGGGAACGAGACTCAAAGCCACCAGAGCAGCGCCAGAGAATAATGCCACAATCCTCCCGCAGTGGCTCTGCGATGCCTCCTTTTTTTCACAACATCCCCATCATCGACACCAAGTTGCTGAGATGGTCTAGAACACAATCAGTGGGTCGCATGCGTTAAGAAGCAGGCCGTGGCACATGTCTCCCCCTTTGCATCCGTGCAGCGTGGGCACCAGACACAAATCTGTCGTGTTTTCCCCCGTCGATGAGGAGAAAAAGACGAAACGTCACGGAGAGGAGGGGACGTGGCGGCGCGTCCATCCTCGGACGGTTCAGTTCTGCAAAAAAAAAAGAAGTCCCCCCCACCCCCCCCGTCTCCCTAAAAGAGGGCCCAAAGGTTTTGAATGCTCATTTTCATATCGGCTTTTCCAAGAAGCCCCTCTGCAGTTGGGGTTGAAACGACATCCAATGAAAAGGTCCGTCAATTCCCCTCTGCTTGTGTTTCCCTTTTAACTTGGATCCAGCTGGGGACACAGCGTTATTGAATGTGTCAGCTCAGGAGTCCTGCATTGACTACTGAGAACTCAGCTGCCCTGTAAATGAGGATGGGGATGGGATCTGTTGCCTGCACCCAGTCACATGTTGGAACAAAACACCTAAATACCCTCCACTGTGGACCTCTTGTCCATTACTCATCAGCTGAGATTTTGCAGTGACCTCATCACAGCTACTTCTGGAGCTGTTGACTTTGAACTGTATGTGTAGGAGGGTGGTGGATACAGGCGGCATGATGCTGCGCGAGGATTTGCACGGCATTGTGTGTTTGTAATTCACGCCTCGGCTGCGCACCCGATACAATGTGCGCCAGGTTTCAGCCACTGGAGATGCACGACCACACGCAAGTGCAACTAAAACTAAAAATAAAAAAGGACAGTGAATTCAAACTAAATGTTGCGGGGAAACTTTAATGCCACCGGCTTATATAGTGCAGGGGACCAGGTGATGTGAATCTGTCTGACGAGCATCAGTGACAGGCCGGTTCTCAGAGGCTCGTTAAACATCCCAAAGTAGGATTCAACAAATGTAAAAAAGGTCATTAAATAACAGATATATGAAACATAGGATATGAGAAGTAAAAGATGTTGCACTTCTTGGCAAATTACTTTTTTTTTTAAACATACTAAATGTATTGCATACAAGTTATCTGATAATAGAGTTATATTATGTATATATCTAAAAAACAACAAAATATTATGATAAGTGGCCCTTTAAGGCACTACAAGCCTATAAAAATGTGTCAAAACTACAACACTAAATGAATTGTAATGGATTGCTTTGTGAGGTGATACGAGTAGCAGTTGCAGTGTAGCGTAATCCCATAAACGACATTTCATTTTTCTATCATTTTCTTTCCTCCTACGGTTCATCTTTGAATTCTGTCCTGCACAGCGGTAAAAATGGGTCTACCTGCTGGGAATCTCTCTCTTTATTAAATTTCATATTCAATATTAATGCGTTCACCTAGTCGAATTTTCAGTTCAAGGGGATCATATAACGAGCTTTTCATTTCTGGCACCAGTTTGAAAAAGAACTTTAATCGTTTAAATTGCATTCAATCAGTGGATCGAAGCAAACCTCTGACCTTTGTATGGTACGTTACACCGTCTATGTGTGCAGTTGTACATAATAAATAATAAATAAATAAGTATTATTTATACTGTCCTCTCCCTCACCCCACGTGACAGTGGATTTCCATCCAAACATTTTCAGGGCATCTGGGCACAGCCAGTGACGACCAGCGCAGAAACGAATGGACTCGGAATTCGTTCCGGAGCTTAATACCTGCTGGAAAGGATATCTGAAAGGCAGAGAGCAGGAATCCATTTGGTAATTTGTGATTAAGTCAACCCCTGCAGCTATGCAAAAGTCACACTGAAGCATATTTCTGTTTTCTGTGCGTTGTCGCATTCGGGGCGTTTTTTTTTCTTTCTGCTCTCACCTTGCAGCTTCTAATGATTCGTCTGTCTCCGTGGAGAGCGTGCAGCTCGAGTCAGCAGCGCGTCAAGGCAACCTTCGTCGTCATTTAATTCCCATTTTCATGCGGGTTTTTTCTTTCAATATAGGCTTCCAAGCGCCAGTCATTGCTCAACAAGTTGTCCGTGCACCTTCTGTTACAAATATGAAAAAAATATATATATAATCCCACAGCAAAGATTGTGCCCCCCCCTCAAAAAAAACCTGCTTATGTTCAACACCAGCGCATTTTTTCTTTGAGCCATGGGATGTGGCTCCTGCCGGTGTGTAACCTTCATCTGCACCAAACATCTGCAAGGACACTTGCTGGAACAGTGGGTCCGTTTCCAGGCAAACAAATCAGCTTTTTTTTTTTTAAACAAAGAAACATCCAAATTGTCCTTTTTCGTCGGCGAAGATTTTGTCTTTCTGTCAGAATAATTGAATTGTGGAATGAACTGTTGATTTTTTTTTTTTGCATAAACAGCTCAGCCATCTACTTCAATGCCATTAGCCTTTAAACTTACCGTAGATGCCCTCATTACAGAGCAACGCTGGTGGAATGTATCAGCTCCTGTAGGTTGGAGGAACAAGTGCACTTTAATTACGCCCATGTGGCTGATTATGTTAGCATTTAGGCTTTGTGTGTTTATGTCATTTTAATAAACAGAGCAGGAGGCCTTTTAAATGGAAGTGACTCTTCACTGTTTACTGGTGATTATCCCAAACAGCTGTTTCCATACACCTAACCGCGATGGTGCGCGTGAGTCGGCGTGCGTGTGCGTTTGTGAGTCGGGCACAAAAAACAACGGAGCCGGAAGAAAAAGTAAATAAATATGGATAATTAAATGGCGGCATCATTAATGGCAGATTTGTGTGAAAACGCTGCTAATGGAGGGATACAATATTTACAGGGATTTCATTTCTTTTCATTTCTCCGATGCTCCCAGTGAGCTCATAGTGAGACTCTGTGCTGCAGGTCTATAGTTCAGTTTTTTTTGTGTGTTTATTATGGTTGAATGGATCTCTAAGCCACATTTTTGTTGGGTACATTTTCTCGGGAACCTCGTGCCTGGGTCGCATTCTCTTGCAACATTGATTCCAATCCAAATAATAACATATTTATTCAACAGAAACTAAACACCGCATGCTATGTTTGTCTGTTGGCTGGGTGTGCACTCTGGTCATATTTGTCCAACATATTTGCTGGAACAACTTTATTAGTTTGTTATAACAACACGTTGATGGCAGCTGTGGAGCCTGGGAGCATTGGGTTGATAAACTCAACTTGTTCATCTAGTGATATTTTCCTCAGACGTTTTCTCATCCTGACTTTTCTTCAGGGGTGTCGCAATTTTAATTTGTTTGGACCCTTACTTACATATACCCAACAGCACGATGAACAACCTTATTAGTGGCGACATTTCACCATCGGGACATTAATTATAGCCAACTATATACGCACTTAAATGTTTTAAATATTCTCATTAACCATAATACCACATGGCTCTGGGAGATGGGAGATTACAAATTTGGTAATCGCTGTAGGCAAACCTTGCTCGCTTTGAAGTGTAAGGCACATATCATATGCGTCAGAAAAAAAAACATTTTTTTTTTTTGCTGAATTGTATCTTCTGAGTTATGCTCTGTCAAGTTCACTCGGTTTTGAACCGCATTTGGATTTCTCTCATTATTTGTGGCAAGGCTGCACTGTGTACGGCGTGAGTTGTTGCTGTTGTCTAAAGATTCCCATCACATTGTTTCCTTTGAGCCGAGTGATAACCTTTTCCCCGCCAAAACCTTTTTCAGCAGCTCTGCTGTGGACATTTTGGATGTGTGAGATCTCCAAGACGCGGGGTCTGTGCGTTTCTGTTGTGCGTTTGTTGACTTAAAGCCTCGACATATTCTGGGCCCTTTGCCTCTTTTAATAGTGGATAAGAATCAAGTGTACAATTCAAACACGCAACCAGGTATTGTGCCTTCAATGAGACTGAATCAACTGAAACAACAACAGGTACCCGAACTTAGCCCAGACAGTTTTTGACTCAACACCTGTTGATGTGGATCCAAATTTTTTATCGAGTGGGAACCTGTGCACACCTTATTCCCATAACTGCGGTTAGCGGCTCTTGACATTACTGTATGCGTTTGCTATAAAACATCACAGCATTTGAGCTTGCCAGTGAAACCACCAAAGTATGAGCGGTTTTAGGGAAAAAAAATATGATTTCCTCTTTGCAGCCAGATTCAAGGCTCTCTGTGTATCTGCTGCACCGCTGGCCAAACACTAATCTCAGCCTGTTTAGCAGTGATTGAGGTATTCTTTCCATCGTCTGTCACTCTGCCACCGCGCTTCCAAATGCCTGCAATTGCTTTGACAGATTTCTCTGTTTGCATTCTGATCTGTATTCCGTTTACACACGCTGGTGGAATTTTGTGTACGTGAATTTCAAATCTGCAAACTGGCTCTTATGCTCTCCCATACTCGCTCTCGGCAGAGTGGGCGGGAAACCAGATAATACTTCATGTGCATAAGCTGCGTAGCCACACGCGAGCTAGTCACTTTTTTCCCGCCTATAATTAGCGTATCTTCCGCACGAGTCCAGGGTACCGCGCCTGCAAGTGGAAACAAACATGCATCACGTGTGTCACGCGTGGACCCGGCGTGTGCTTCCATCAATATTGGTCCCCAGGGGGCATCTCACCGGGTAACACATGTATCTACATGTAGCGTGTGGAGAGTTGACAGCTACATGCGTGTGCATCTGCTCGTGAAGTGAAACCCCCGTTGACATTGAGTCGAGATTTAAAACGCGGCCAGCAGGTTAGAACAGTGACTTCTACAACTGGAATTAGAACAGATTGTTTCGTTCACTTGTCGTTCTTGAATAAACTATTCCTTTCTTGACATTAGCCACATTTTCTTGCTGGTGGCTTCTTCTTCTACAAACAATTGTTGTAGCCGTCAACGTCTGATTAGGGATTGAAAACGGCTGAACAAAAATATAACATTGGAATAGTGTGGAGCTGTTCAGTAGAAGCAGTTCACCCTATACCCAGGGACGTTTCAAGACACTCTGGGGGCCCCAGGCAAAAAAGAAATTAAATAAAAAAACAAAGCTTTTGACAGTGTGCAAGTACCATCGGGTCGCCTATAAGGGGGTTCCTCAACGTGCCATCGCAGTGCCCCCTCATGGCAAGTCATTTAAGGGGCTTTCAGGTTGTCGTTGCCGTGGACCAATGTAAACAGCCGTCTCTTGGGGGCCCCTTCCAGCTCGTGGCCCTAGGCAATTGCCTAGTTTGCCTGCCCCTTGTGACGCCTCTGCCTATACCTGCACCCATCTGTGTTCTATGCCATTGTTAATCTCTAATAACACACTTCATTGTACTACTTTATGATTATTATGGGTTTTGTCTGGAGTGCTTTTTCTTTCCCGGGAAGCAAGAATTGATATTTACTTTCACTTATGTATAACACGTCTTTATGCGCAATAACAGACTTCGAAGCCAATATTTTATCACCTTCGAGAGTGTCCTCTGCCTTTTGTTGTTTTTTTTTCTGTCCACCACATTAAATTGATATAGCAGATGTAAAAAATAGATAAACAGATGAATAGAAACGCAAACAAATGGAAGAAGTGCCCACCGCGGAGGCGATACTTGTCTATTTTTGCGTCTTTCCCAAGCTGTCACCAAATCGGCTCTCATCTCTCCTCCTTCACGTAAACACTCGGCAGCCCGACGTGGGCCAGCCTGTTTTCCAGAGATTGTACTACTTACTTCATGTGACGCATCCTTGTTCTTGTAAGGGGATAGAAAGGGAATTCACTTTTTACGGCGCAGCTTTGAAAATAGAGTGAAACTTGGCATGAGCATTTGTTTTGGTGCACAGAATAACCTCGCATGTGAATTTTGAAAATGATATTTATATGTATGCCCATTACATGTTACTGAGCAATTTCAGGGTGTGCCTATTTCCTGCTATCATATGCTGAGCGGAATGAATAGATAATGCATCAAGAAAATAACATAGCAACACTCCAATTTGAATGTTACCTTCCAGTTATGTTCCAATGTGGCTTTCCAGTGAATAAACCTGTTCCCTGAATTAACATAAGGGAGTGGGGTTTCTTCTGCATATGACAAAGAAAAGATTCAGACTGGCTCACCGGAGCTTATCTTTGGAGGGCCTTGAGCACAGAGCCGGTGTTTTAGAGCATTACAAGACAAAAACAGATCATTTTCTTTGTCGTTTATAATGACAGGCTGACACACACTGGCAATGATATCACATTTACATACGTCATGCATGTGCCGAGGAACATGCACTACATCATGCCCGTGCTGTACGCATACACACGCTTACATATGCATTTGCGCAAAAGCTGAGAGAAATAACTCGGTGCGCTCATCAGAGAAGACGTCAGTGCAGCAAACGGAGTGCAGGAAAAGCCGAGCAGTAATTATCTATTTGTCTAGCTCTGGTAATCTGCTCGAGGTAATCTGCATATTAAGTACCATTCCCTTCTATATTGATCCGAGGTTAGATGGGAATTTCCCCTGCGTATTATATAGGATGGTCAAACGAGGTTCACCCGCATTTTGCATCTGATGCAACCACTAATGGTTTGCCATGGTCCAAAGTACAGCCAGATTTTTACTGTCGGATTATCATTGGCAGATTATATTATAGGCACTTTGCCATATGTGTGAAGGTTTAAGTTGAATACTCGCCCACGACCTCTGGACCTGACCACTGGGAATCGATCGCTCTCGGCAGTCAGAGTTGGGCTGCCTCTGCTTCACATCACCACATTAAGCTAAAACTACTGTTCTCTGAGTGTTTCTATAGCAACCGTTCCCACTCATTTCTTAAGGATACTGAGCAATGGAATGTGGCTGAGCGAAAGCTGCCATGACAGTCGTACCTGACTATTTAGATGTAGTCATAGAGGCTTAATTGAGGGTTAGTCACTTATCATATCTCCTATCCCTAATTGCTCTAATGTGTGTGTGTGGGGGGGGGATGACATGGATTATGTGGATGAAAGTATGACATTATGACATTTTTTCTTGTTGTATAACTGTCACATAACTAGCTCGTCCTTGATTTGAACAACTTGAACAACAATGAAGGTTTCTCTCTCTCTCTCTCTCTCTCTCTCTCTCTCTCTCTTCCTCTCCCAGGTGTTAGGCAGCAGCCGAGGTAATGTGATGGCAGAGCTGGCAGTAAGGACAGATCAGAGCAGACTGTCTCCTGCACACTGAACCGTCCGGATGCAGCTGGTCTAGAGCTTCAGCGCAGACAGGTACAGCTTTCTGGGCAAAAATGTGAACTAAAAATCGTCAAAGCTCTGCCAAATTCCCAGAGACCTTGAACACAGTCTTTCAAGTTCTTTATCTTCAAAAGCCCATTTTGAATGAGAGCCTTCCTTTCATCTGCTTCGACGTGACATTCAAGTTCACCCAAGCAAAATCACAGGCTATGAATGTTTACAAGAGGAGTAAGGCAAAGATAGTCTCGCACTTGCACAAGTTGAATGTTTAAATTCCACGCTGTATTAGAAACCGATAAAAGAAATACAACCATATATACACACAGCGGACGCAATCAATAATTTGTCTCTCCCTAATGTTCCCTTTCTGCGTTCGTGTGTTTCCACTCTGCAGAATGGATTTCCCCAACTCCACGGATGGGGTGTTTGCCACCAGCAGCGGTGACTACGACTCACTGGAGAAGCTTCCTCCCAGTAAGACGCTGCTCACGCTGACCCTCTCCGTGCTGGCCATCCTGACCACCTTCTTCAACTGCCTGGTGATCACGGCCATCGCCGTGACCCGCAAGCTGCACCACCCGGCCAACTACCTCATCTGCTCGCTGGCGGCGACCGACCTGCTGGTGGCCGTGCTGGTGATGCCCTTCAGCATCATCTACATCCAGAAGGACAGCTGGGTCATGGGCCAGGTGGTGTGCACCCTCTGGCTCAGCGTGGACATCACCTGCTGCACGTGCTCCATCCTGCACCTCGCCGCCATCGCCATCGACCGCTACCGCGCCATCACGGACGCCGTGGAGTACTCGCGCAAGCGCACGGGCGCCCGGGCCGGCGCCATGGTGGCGCTGGTGTGGCTCTTGTCCATCCTCATCTCGCTTCCTCCCCTCCTGTGGCGGCACTACAGCGGGGACGCGGATCACAAGGACCAGTGCATCATCGTCCACCACCACATGGCCTTCACCCTGTACTCCACCCTCGGGGCGTTTTACATCCCCCTCCTGCTCATCCTCATCCTCTACTACAAGATCTACCGCGCCGCCCAGACCCTCTACATGCGCCGGGAGGCCAGCCGAGCCAGCCGCCACTCATGCATGACCAACGGGAGCACGATCCCCTCGTCCTTCCCTGCAGGAGAAGGAGACGGCGGGCCTCGGAGTCCAGATCCCATAAACCCGCCGGAGAAGTCCACCTCTGAACCCTCGACCGAGGAACCGCCGCGGGTGCGTGTGCCAGTGAAGGCCTTCCACGGCAAGTCGCGGCGGCACATGTCTCGCAGCGAGTCGCGCAGCGAGTCGCGCCGGAGCCAGCTTTACCAAGGACCCCGGATCTCCGGCTCACGGGAGCGCAAAGCGGCGTCCACGTTGGGGCTGATCATCGGGGCCTTCGTCATCTGCTGGCTGCCATTTTTTGTCAAGGAGGTGATCGTCAACACCTGCGGCTCGTGCAGTACTTCGGTAGAGATGGCTGACTTTCTGACGTGGTTGGGTTACGTCAACTCGCTCATCAACCCCCTCATCTACACCATCTTTAACGAAGACTTCAAAAAGGCTTTCCAAAGACTCGTTCGGTGCAGTCATTACCTCTGATGGGAACAGTTTTCCTTGCACCATGCACCGTCTAATGTACGCACACCATAAAGAAATAACAACAAAGAATACTGACATTCATGTGCGCGAGTGCATCTCAAGGATGGACAGAAAGGACTTGCATGGATTTCCAGACGATTCACCAAGCATTTCAAAAGCCTGAATGGCACCCGCTCCGTGATGATCTTTGCAGTTAAGTTCCACATTGAAGTCCAAGTTCTGCTATTAATAGAACAGCCTGAGATCTTTTTTGATGTTAATTGGTGTTCATGTGTGAATGGACACTGACATGTTGGGGGTTTGGAAAAAAAATGGGCCATCGCTGACCTTTATGAAGTGTGGGTCCGGAGCATTTAGCGATCAGCCACATTTAAAGGTCTGGTAATAGCTGACCTCTCGTTAGCTCTAATTCCCTCCCTTCAATTTTGCCCCAACCGGCTGGCTGAAATACCAAGTTGGGAATTTTCTGTATACCATAATATATATTTTGTCTTCTTTTTAATTTGGAGGTGGGGGGAGTTTACCTGACTGTCACAGTGATTGTCAGAGGTAGTTGTTAAATGTGGCATGTACTCAGCCGTACGAAACATGCTCACGAGTACTGTTTAAAATAAAAATACCAAAATAAGAACTAATCGCTTGCTCTTTACAAACTTCACAAGAACGGAACATCTTAAATTACTTTTTAGAGACTGACACAAACAAATTCCTGACAATAAAGGAGGCTATCGCGTTATAATTTGAAAAGTTTCGGGCTATTGTCAAACCATCATGTTTAAACAGGATGAATGTTTGTTTGTTATAACAGGAAATGCTTTTTGTCAGAACATAACACCTTTATATATTGGTCATATTGTGAAAATATATTGTTAAAATGTCAAAAACATCTTGTTAGAACAATAAATCGTCACGCTATAACGTGATACTAATTAGTTTTATTTTTCTGGCATGGCAGCTATACCCTACCATAGGTTACAGGTTTTATGAACCCGTTATTTTGCCACTTAAACTGATATTTTTGACCACGCCTTTATGCTCCTTTAAATATCTTTTAATTTGATTTTATTCTTGATTGTATTTGTGTCCGAGCCGCCACACACCACGTCCGCTCCTCCATCCCATAGCCAGCATTTGGTTAATGATTGTGAGAACCACTGGTGGAGAAATCCTCATTACATTACTCCCACTCAAGTACTCGGAATAGAACTACTATACCTTTACTGCCTCCAAGAGGGCCCATGGTATGTTGATGGAAGTATCGTGGATGAGTCATGTGCGAGGGTATAACTGTATGCGAGGGAGATAATGCACAGTGTGTAGTATATTTACATACATCTCTGCGGGTATGACCAGTACTTGTATGCTGTTTCTTCTTTGTCTTTTTGTTTTATGTCTCTCCCTCTCTTCATCGTCAACAATAAACAGTCTACAGCGAAGTGATGCTACTTTTTCTGAGTGATGATTTGATGTGTGCGACCAGTTGTTGTGTGTATCCCCATGATACTCTGAATGTGTGAATGACTGTTTAGCCCCATATTTCAGTGTATTAACACGCCGCATTGTTACTGTGTCCTGATAGGATGGCACCTCCCTGTGGCCAGTAGAAAGCCTGCAGGCTTTCCAGTTAGCTCTAATAAACACATATAACACATAAGTTTATGAATCTGGAAATATATTTAATTTTTAACTGGATTTACTTACAAACAATGCATTAAATAGGCCATTCTTCACTGCATTTTGTTTCTTAAATATTTGGAAAGAGAACATCAAAAGTGAAATGCATGGAATCGCCCTTTGATTTAGGTGACTGAAAAAAGATCTATTCTAATGTATTCCGATCTATTCTCACCAATAATAGTTTGAATTTAAGTCCAGTCCCATGCACCACTACACTGTTGTAAAGAAGGTGCCAGGCAACAAAGCGTCTTCACGATGGCACAGGAACACACAACTACTGCAGAGGTAGCACTGCCAGGAAAATTCCACTGTACAAGTCCCAACAGTGTTTTTGAAAGCATTTGCTCATATAAACATATGGATAACAATAGCCGAGTGTCCGTGTACTACACAATGTACGACACAATGTACTACACAGTAACACAATCTTACTGAGCCAACATTTGTGGTGAAGGGGAAGGCTGCCAAATCGTTTTCCACAGCACAGGAACAACTGCTGCACAACAATACCCGGACCATGCATGTTATAATATCTATAAGTGGCTGATAAACATGTAGTTATCCTGAAACTGAATTTATTGTGCAGTTTGCAGTTTCTCTTCTTGGATAATTTTGGACATGTACCCAAAAGTAGTGATCAAACAAAGGACGTGTTGTTTCATCTAGCAGTTTATAGAATATGCACAAACATATCTTCCTTCTTAATCTCTTTCCACTTAATTGCTTCGACAAAACCTGTCCCCGTCTTTTCTTCTGTCAGTGAATTTCTTCATAAAGCGAGGCCCAAAACAATCTATCAGGGGGCAGAGCTGCAGCTTGTATCTGATTCCCGATTCCTTATTCTGACTCTGCTTTTACAACTTTGCTATTTGCTATCATTTGACTTGGTGCATTCTTGCATTTGACTGAATAAATGTCCGTCATTTCTGATGGTATTTGAAAATGCCATCTACACATTACTATACACATATTACTACATATATCTGCTATATAAGGGGAAATATAAACCATGATTTATACATGACATTGTTATTGACAGTAGATTATAAAGACATTTAAAGCTTTTGTTCAAGAATTTGCCTCGAACCGATGGCAGCATATAACAATTTAACAGCCACCCATCAGGACCAAGCTGAGCCAAACGTGGCTACACATATTGCCTCGTTGTTATTATGTTATTACTCTGTCATAGCCATTGCTTTTTCAACGTATACATATCAAGAGATGTGAGTGTTGTTCACGTGTGTTTTTTTTAATCTATTAATAACCGTATCATGAATGTGTAATGACGGGGTTGCCAGGTTGGCTGGGTTTCGTTGCGGGCTACGGGAGGATGGGACTCTTCAGACCTGGCACCGCTGGCTATGCTCCGCAGACAGCAGCCAGTATGGCGGACAGCGACAGCGACTTGGAGACAGATGGGCTGGAATCAGCCCTGGACTCGTTATGTAGTCGACACTACGGCAGAGACTCGTCCCCGAGGAGCAAAGACTATTGTTCCCAGTTTTGTGAGGTCGGTTCGGCTCCAGTTTGTGTAGCGGTTCGCCGGCCCGGTGTGTGTTTGTAGCTAGAGCTCCCAGGTTCCCTAGCTAGCATTAGCCTCCAGACTAGCTTTATTAATGCAGTTGTGTAGCTAGCCAATACTGTACCACAATCAATAACAAATCACAAATGCTCAGCAGATTTTAATTTATCTTTAACCGGGCTCCAGGTTTATTAAGTGTACATAGTGACAGTTGTAACGGACAACACGTTTTGACTTTAAATAATTCCATAGCTTTATATCAAACTCGTTATGCTAAGCTAAGCTAATTAACAATATGAGGTCTTGTTGCGTCCTGTGTAACTATTCTTACTATTAAAACTTTATTAAACAGTGATTATTATATGAGAGGCTTTGATCTCAAACATTATTAGTCCAATTTATATTTGAGGTTAATACACAAAGGTGTATAACCACCAGTGGCTATATTATGTTTATCCATCATGTAGCACAAGGTTGTAAACTGTAGTGACAGTTCATATAGCTCAGGATTATTAGAGGCCACACAAGTGTGAAATCGTTGTACATGACCCTGTCAAATACAATTTTATTTGACACTTTGTATGTATATATAGTTATTAACAGTGATCTGACTTTGTTACGATCCCTGTTTAAATGATGGTGAGTCATTCTTCAAAAGCCATGAAGACGATACGCAGACCGATTTACAATAAATCTTACTGACATAGAGCATTTATAGAAAAACATAACAAAATCTCCTCTCGTTTGTAAGTACTCTAAATCTGTAAGTATTTATTTTATTTTATTTTTAGATGTTTGGTAGAAGGTGATTAGAAGTTCAACTGAGATGAAGCAGTGAAGTCATTTTACTTCAAATCATATAGGGCACGTAACTGTTCACGCAGCATGACGGGACAAAAAAAAAAACAAGCCATTAAGTATAAAGAACTATATGTAGATTTCTGTAATAAACCTGTGGTGAGCAGATCAGAGTAAAGGGTATGAGTTTCCCCGGGAAAACAGTGGCATTAACAAAGGTGATATTGAAATTTGGAACCATTGGGACTCATCCTGGAGTGAACGTGCTGAAATAACTGCAACGTTTTTGTGCGTTTTCGTGTTGTTGCTGCACAGCTGGTTGAGGAGTACACGGGTCAATGGCAGGTTCCTCTCCCACAGCTGAAGGTGCTACGGACGGCCCTCTGCAGTTTCACCAAAGCCACCGTTGCCTTCCCCGATGACTGTCAGCACATCCACTATGTTCTCAGTAGTCTGGCCTTGTAAGTACTTTACATGGTAATTGTTCTTGTTTATTCTGTGGGCAAGAAGTGAACTGAATGTTCCATGGGACAACATACAGTACACAATAATAATATAATAAATAAATAATAAATCATGCAAATTTGAATAATAATTATTGTCGAATTAAACGTAAGTGTAATCATTTATTTGTGTAAACACCACACAACCTTAAGGGCAGAACTTTGCGATGTTGTCTCACTTACTATTGGGTGTTTTTTTTGTTTTTTTTACCTTTTTATTCTCATTGTCTTGCAGGAGCTTCTTTGAACTGATGTTGTTCTTCAGCAAAGAGGAATTTGTAGAAGAGCCATTAAAATACATCCTGGATTCCTTTCAGGTGACATAACCTATCAGTTGTTTGTATACCTTTGTTCTCCTGTTCACACACAACACTCTTTATAAAATGTTACTGCCATACCTGCCGTCAGAAAGCTATAAAAGCAACCTAATCATACATTTTGGACGGACCTACGGTCTGATCAAGCAAAGTGTAGTGATCTTGTCTGCATCGATCTTTGCAGGAGTGTCACACTGAGCTACTGAGGCACAGGAACGGCTACTTTCAGCAAGTCAAGCAGATCATCAGAGCAGGAGGTCCGTGGGAGAACCCAGTGCTGCAAAGAATACTTAAGGAGGGAGACCTGCCTTCGAAAGAGGGTAGGTAGCTCATTATGATGTTTCATGAACAAGGAGGCCACTGCAGTGTCACATTTTCTGACCCTGAGAGTTCTTCATTCACACGTGTAGTCAGCTTAATGCAGGGAGAGTACAGATCTCTGTAGAGCAATACAAAGTAACTGATGTCTATTAAACACACAATTAGATGGAGTAGGTTTTTTTTTTCTCCATCCTTTCCCCCCCCCCCCAGCACTTTATATCAAACACATATTGAACAGCATACAATGCTAATGACTCTCTAACCCAAATATCATCGATGCAATTCTATTGCAAATTAACCCTAGCCCACACTTGTATGTAAATACCTCCATGTCACGTTCATTCACGCACGTTATTTCCTCCCGTGCAGTGGAGGAATACTTGAGCTCAGAGTTGCCGGTGTTCTTGGAGCTGCGGGTTCGTTATCTGCAGGCGTGTGAGCGGTTGCAGGAAGCCATGTCTCTCTCGAAAAGCTGCCTGGAGAATCGCGAGGCAGGGAAGCACCTGTTCTTCCATCAGGCCTATCTGACCTGCCTCTACAAAGCTTCCCTGCACGACCATCTCCATAAAGAGGTACGGGAACAGTAAGGGAATAAAGCAGGAATGCGTGTGCACTTGTTAGCCCCATAAAATAGCAGAGGCACTAAAATGTGAAGGGGAAAAAAAGCCATGCTGTGGTGTCATCTTTCTAAATTCTTGGATGATGCTATGAGTCAAATATCCAATTTCACCACTACCAGATGTGGGCATTTCTTAAAATGCATGTGTCAAACCCAGCTAATTATTATGAAAAGCATAAACAAGGTATTCCTTATTTATTATTATGCATTTTGAGCAAGTCTTTGGTCCGATTCTCGTTTGTGCCTCCTCAGATGGCAGAGATAGATGGTCGCGATGCAGTGGAGATCATCTGTAACACGGAGAGGGTTGAAAAAGATGAGCTGCTGTTGTCACTGTGCAAAAGCTTCCTTGCCCAGTATCTACACAATGGAGACATGTATTACATCTGGTAAGGATAATAGTCACACAAGAACAGCATATAACATAGTAATAGGGTTAGGGTTTATTGCTGTAGGAATTATACCATGTGTTGCGTAATGACACAATAGCAAACCTAAATGTCTCGTCACCCGCCGTTTTCCTGCAGGGACCTGGTCTTCATCTGGAGTAGACTACATCTAAGGGCCCATCCTTCGACACAAGGCTTCCTGGCCGAGTGCCTGAAGTTGGCTTCCTCTGCCATCAATGTCCGGGCCATCTTCCCTTTCATCAAGCTGGTCACCGCAGAGGTGCGACGTGACCCCACTTCATCTCCTCTTTCCAATGAATTGTGGTGTGTCTTTATGTGGCCACCCTGTGATGAATGTGCGACTTGTCCAGGGTATACCCCACAATCGCCCGTAGACGAGCGGGATTGGCTCCAGCTACCCAATAAGGACACATATGTGTATAAAGCATGTGACAAGCGGATAAGGATCTTAATCATTATCTCAAACCTGAGAAAGTCACATGTTGTTGTTTTTTTTCCCAACAGGTGGGTGCCGAAGGAATCCAGGTGTGTGTGGAGCTTTGTGCCCGGGCCTTGCAGCTGTGCGACGCTCAAGCCGACTCTGTGACCCGCTCTCTGGTCTTCAAGACCATCGCCTTCCTCCTGCCCCACGACCTGGAGATATGCCGAGCGTGCGCTCTGCTGGTCTTCTGTCAGGAGCGCAGCCTGGAGGCTTTCAGAACCGTCTGCCTGCTTCATATGCACCCCGACCAGGAGCAGCACCCCCACAACAGTCCCGTCCGGACCAATGTCCGCTTCCATATACTGCAGGTCAGAGTTGGAATTATTTTGAGGATCATATTGGATGTCTTGGCCTTTATGGGTTGTGCCTTACCCGGTTTACATCTTTGTTTTCCAGATGCTGAAAGGGCGCCTGTGTTTTGACCCTGAGTTTTGGAACTTCCTCACCCTCAGGACTCATTGCTTGGAGTTGCTCAGTGACAATGTCATGAAAGCTGCGGTGCTAAACGAGATGAAGGAAGAGGAAAAAGAAAACGACGAAGAGCCAACAGCAAGTTGCTCCAATGAGCCATGCGCCCGAGAATCTAGTTTGTGCCAGTGCCCTGAAGCTCCACTCGTGAAGCAAGACGTTCCTGAGGAGCAGATTGTCGACGGAAAGGTGGAAAAGTGTGTTCCTCCGTCAAATAATGCTCTTTCGAAAAGGAGAAAATGGAAGAGGAGGCTACGAAGGAGAAATCATTTGGTGTCCTATGACGAAGCAGACGCCGTTGACGACCCAGAGATCAAATACAATCTCGAATCCACTTCTACGTATTCCCTAAGACGCAATCACACTAAAATGGACACTTCGGCCTCGGCAAAGCTCCCTCTGAACCGCAAGAGAGAGTACCTGTCTAGATGTGTGAAGAGCCAGATTTTGAAAAGGAAGGGTCGGAAGAGAAGATGGCTGCAGGGTGTTCCGCGGCCGGAGCAGGTCCAGACGGTGAAGGAGAAGAAGGTGAAAGTCAGAGGGAAGAAACGAGGACGCAAGCCTTTAGTGAAACTGGAATTCTCCTATCCCGAGAATGAAGTATTCCCGGCCGGAGAGCAATCTGGTTCTGAGGAGAAAACCGACTCGGAGGACAAAGAGCGGGAAATGCCTCATCTCCACAAACAACTGGAACAAAAGAGTGAAGACAAAGAGAATCACAGCGAGCAGACGGGTGCGCGGGAAAAGGAAAATGGACTCAGGAATAGTCACCGTGAACACAGCCAGGAGGAATCTCAACAACGCCCCAGTTCCCCGCCCTGCGAAGCTCTTCCCGACGAGACTCCTCCCACTTCTGGTCCCGCTGTCGAAGGTGAACCGGAGCTGGACGGCCCGACCGTTAAGTTACTGGATTTTCCAATCGATCTGCTGCACTGCTACTCCCTGAAATCCAGAAAGGCCGACGGCGAGAAGCCGCAAACCCCAGAACCCCCAGCTCCGGATGAGCTTAACGGTGATGCAGAAGGACTCCCGGAATCCCCGGAGGTAACAGAGGTCTCCAATTCTGAGGTCAGTTAGTATTATTAGTAGTTATTAGTGTGTCATTAAATCTGATGTACTTGCATTGGAACAATTTTGTGTTTTTTGTTTTTTTCTCTCCAGGGAAAAATCAAGAGAACATGGAAGGACAGACTCCTGCGCACTCAACAATTTTCCCATTTCACGCACCACTGCAGCCTCTGCCTCAAAGACTATAAAGGCTTGAATGTGATGAGGCACGCTCTGTCCCATCTCAAGAGTGCAAAACTACGGTGCATACTGTGTGGGAAACGCTTTAAGCAGTTCCCTTTTGCCAAAAAGCACGTCCTGGACCACTTTGACGAAATGTGCAAAGAGAAGCCGCCCGATAAGGATCCCTGCTCCGAGGACACTCCGACCGCCAACGGAGTGGCGGATAGCGAGGAAACTCCCAGCCGGCCTCGGGAGGAAAACCAGACTTCCGTTCTGGACGAGGAAACTCCGGAGCGGAAAACCGGAGGCAAAACCAAAGTTTCCAGCCTCGGCAGGGAAGAGCGAATCATCCGGAACCTCCGCACCTTAATCAAAAAGACATCCGTGCTCCACAAAAAGTGCAAGAACCCCAACGCCAACATTTTCAAGCAGGTGGAGTTCAAAGACGAGCAGGTGGTCATCGAAGACGGCCTGGTCATCATACGAGATCCGGCCGTGGTCAAAGAGGAGGCGGAGGCGGGAGACGAGGGGAAGGAGAACCCGGGGGGAGAAAACGGCTACGGTGTGGACATCACGTATCACCTGTGCCCTTCAGACTCCTGTGACCGAGTGTTTCTGAGGATCAGCAACACGCTCACCAAACACGCCATCAAATGCCATATTGGTGAAGAGACGGTGCTGGAGAAGACCTTTGTCTGGGCCAAGCACAAGTGTTCCCTCTGCCTCAGGTGAGATATTCCTTCTGGAGACCTCGACCTAAGTAGTAGGTGGGTCATTTAGGCAACGTTCTAAGTTCGTGAATAGTTTTTTTTTTAATATGTTATTAATGAGTGAGCAAATGAGCTTAAGCACGACAGGGTGGGTGATGCCAAAGTTGAGATTAGGTCGGCACCCTTCTCGCTCTGCTGCCAAACATTCTTAACTGCCCCTATGCTTCTAGGAAAAAATAAAAAATAAACAAATGGACTTTTCTTTCCTCCAACAGGCAATTACAGTTTCTGGACAATTACAAGGACCACATGAAGCTCCACGACAGTCCTCTCCAGCACTTCTGCTACCATCTGGAATGTGACCAGCGTTTCCTGACGCCGCAGGAGCTGAAGGAGCACGTGGGCACCCACCGGCCCTTCAGACCCCAGTGTCCCTTCGCCAACTGCGAGAAGCTCTTCTCGAGTCTGCTGGGCCTCTACGACCACGAGTGGCGACACTACCTCCCGGCGCCGCAGAAAGAGGAGGTGGAGCCGGGTGCCGGCCGGCAGCAGACGCAGAACGCCGAAGCTCCGTGGAAGCAGAGGGTGAAGGTGGAGGAGTTATGGCTGCAGAGTAAGAAGGGCCAGAGGGCGAGTCCCCCGCCGGAGCACGCGGATCCCTCGGATCTCGAGGATCTCAGGGATACCAGCGACACCGGAGAGCAGGGTTGTCAAATAAACGCTCACAACGGTGGCGAGGACGTGTCAAAACCGGATAGCGGCATCAATGGATTTGAGGACGGGGCCGAAAAGGCGCCGGACGGATCGACCTCCGCCGACCGCGCCGATGCGGCCACTCCCACCAAGAAGAGTCGGAAAAGACCGCCGGTGGTGTTGGACCCCCTGAACGTCCGGGAACTGGAGGACCTGTCCTTGGCCGAGGGGGTGCAGCAGAAACTGGGAGAGCCGCACATCACCGAGCACAAGACCTTCAAGCCCGAGGACCCCGCCTACGCGCCGTTTGTGAAGGCGCCCTTCATCCGTCCGCCGCCCTCCACCTACCTGGACGAGTCTCTGCTCTCCATGCGCAAGAGGCGGTCCACCGAGGAGGCGGCGCTGAAGAAGACCGTCCACTGGAGCAGTAAGAAGAAGAAGAAGAAGGAGGAGGAGGAGGCGGCGGCGGCGCCGGAGAAGGAGCGGCGGTCGGGGGGCGTGGCGGCGGAGCAGAAGGTCCGACAGCGCTGCGACAAATGTTTGTCGTCCTTCAGCGGCGTGGAGGATTTGCAGAAACACCGAGACCTCAACACCTGCTCCGCGCTCTTTGGCTTCGACTCAGACGACGAAAGTAAGCACCGATTCTAAAACGGTCTCGTCACTCTATGAACATTTCTAACCCCGCCTCTCCAACTAACGGCCAACTGTGTTTTATCTTGTTCTCGTTTTTTTATTTGTCTCCTCAGGTTAGTGGTGCGTGAAGAGGAGCTCAAGCCGGAACAGATCCTTCCACTCCCGGCTCCGTCTGGCTCAGGGCAAAACCTTAAAAAAAACCACTGGAATTTCCTTACACTCGCATACTTATATTTATACTATGGACACCGGTGAGGTAGCAAAGACAGGAGGTGTGCCAAAGTGGGTTCGCTGGGATTTGAAACTGTTGGTAAACATAATTGGTTAATAAATCCTTTTTTTCCTTTATAACATAATATTACACCAATCAGTAATTCTGCTGTCAGTTCTCAAACGTCATCAAAAACTTTAAACGGGATCCTTATGGATCAAATTAACTGATCTTTATCAATCAGTTGGGCTTGTTTTTTTTTGAATGCACTGCAAAATGGAAAATAAACTATTGCGATAAAGGTGTTGCTATTCTATCACGATTTACCTTCGAGTATGGATTTAACATGCAGTACGTGAGGACCAGTGATTTCAGCTGGCGCACGTTCCCTAAAAAAGTATGGGGAAGTTCGATCGGCACAGAGAATGTAGAGTCTTCCAGATTTATCCCGTGACCCACCTGGTGGTCCCATGGTCATCTCCAAACCCATTCATTGTTCATTCTGAATAAATCTTCCAAAAACCTTGATCGAATAACAGGGGAACTTCAAAGCTGGAAGATGAGCGTCATGTGTGTGGACTGCTTAACAAAAAAAAAAAGAAAAAAGAAATCAGACTCATCAAGGTTTGCCTTTAATCGTCTGGTCGTGGCAGGACAACGTTAATTAGCTCATTCATTTCAGCTGTGCACCTACCGAAACCAGCTGCCCTCAATTTGTCCTTAGTGCCAAGACTGAATCAGCGTTAGACTGTGGGTGAAGATAGACTTTGAAAAGAATGAATAAGCACCAGTTTACTTTGAATCTCAAAGTTTTGATTGTGTTTTATTGTTGCCGTGTGTAACTCCACGGTCACGTATTTAATAGCATAGCATATTTCACATTCTCTGTTGTGTATATATGTTTGAGATGGCTCTGGATGGGTTTGATAACTTTGTAAGTTTTTTTTTTTTTTTTGTTATGGGACTGCAATTAAACCTGCTTATTTATATGTAAAAAATGTGAATAGATTGGATTCGTAAAGGTAATCTATTTTTCTTCAAGAAATGGGATTAAATTTGCTTGAATAAACAAATGGTGAATCTATAACGCTGTGGTGGATATTATCATTTTCGCTTTGTAACAATTATTGCTGCCCGTTATTCATGTTCATACAGTTTTGCAGTTCTTATGTTATGTTATGACATGATATACATACATGATAATGACACGATAAAGTAACAGAGAGCAGACTGACTCATTATAGACTTTATTGTTTTCAGCGTTGCATATTTACCAACCATAGACATATTGCTTCAGTAACCCCATAGAGAGAGGTAAATAAAATAATTGTATAAGAAAAAAAGGTTTTTGCATCACATTTTCCTGGTTTCCTTGTTGTTCCCCCCCCCCACATCAGTCCACAAAGTGTTATCCATTGTGTTTAAGTCTCTATAATAATCATACTCTTGTTGAATTAAATAAAGCTGAGGGTGCATTGTCACCGATGGCAGGTTTAAAAAAAAAAAAAGTGCAGTCTGTGGTAGGGACTCATAGAGAGAGGTAAATAAAATAATTGTATAAGAAAAAAAGGTTTTTGCATCACATTTTCCTGGTTTCCTTGTTGTTCCCCCCCCCCACATCAGTCCACAAAGTGTTATCCATTGTGTTTAAGTCTCTATAATAATCATACTCTTGTTGAATTAAATAAAGCTGAGGGGGCATTTTCACTGATGGCAGGTTTAAAAAAATAAAAAAGTGCAGTCTGTGGTAGGGACTAGAATCGTTTACAACATAAGATTCAGCGAACGCATACTTGTAATATTTCATGCGCAAATAAATCAATAGCTTTGGTATCCTTCGTAGCTCAAACACAAAAACAGAAATGTGCAGGATTGAAACGAAAAAAATCGATGTAATAAACTATAAGGTGATCCTGGGTAAAGAACGAACAACATACAGCACACAGTACAACCCCCTTCGTCTTTTAACCTGAGATTAAGTCCTAAATTATCGAAAGATAGATAGAAGATAGAAAGACCACACACTTCATATAAAACATACAGTGATATTAACTGAAGTGACGCTTAAATACATGTAAATAAATGTGTGCATGAGGCGTCATGTTCTAATGTACAAACCTTGCTTTCACGCTTTGAGGCCAAATAAACCCTACAGTTACATTTAAATGTGAAAATAAGGAGGTAATAAAGGTACTATACACTTGGACGCCTGATTCGATGGAAAGTAAACACACCGACAACATGCAAACCCTAAAAATGAATTGCTAGTGTAAATGACATCATGAATATTGATGTGGGCTATGTAAAAGTTATTAAAGGGGGATTTTTTTTGTTTTTTTTTGCAGACAAGCGAGCATCAATAGCAAAATAAACACAAAAGTCAATTAACATCTTCTATGGGGGGAAAAAAAACATCATCCAAAGTTGGCGATCCACATATTAAGTGAGTGTGCATACACAAATGTGTAGTTTCCATAATTCACAATATTATCACATCATCTTGCTCAATAAAATACCTGTGCACAAAATAAAAAAAAAACACACACACACAGTAGTAGCTCTTTTGTGATTTCATTTGGAAGACCTGGATCAAAAATGTAGAGGTGGGAGATGAAGATGAAGATATGTTCAATAAAAACGGATCAATACGTGCGAACATGCGAAAACCGCCTCCGTCTTGCGTCTGTCACACCAGAACGCACTTAATGTTAATTCAAAGGGTTTTCATATGGCTTGTGGAGGCGGCGTGTTTATACAATATTTATTGAACAGGGCTGAGAAGATCACGATCAATTCATTGGTCCTGAGTTGCCGGGTTGTGGTGTTTTAAGACCAGGACTGGAAAACATTTAAAGCAAACTAACGAATGAAGTGTTTTTTAGTTTTTTTTCCCTATTCAAGTACGCCGCATTCCTAGAATTCTCTGCGACAATTGACTCTTAAATCATTTTTGCCGTATGCATTGATTTTAGGTGGTAATGCATAAGAATAAGCCTACCGGTATGACCTCAGTGGCTCAGTGTAAACACGACCCTTCCCTTTAAGATTTTGCATCACAAATATTGGCAAGAGGCCGGCGGAACGCGGCCATCACTGATCATGTGGGTTTAAGTATATGCGGCTCACTAGACAGTTGATAGATGCGATAGGGGCTTGTGTATCGGTAAATGTGTGTATTTGTGCGTTTGAGATCAGTGGGTACTGTTGGAGCTCCAGTCGTAGGGCAGGAAAGTGATTTTGGTTTTCCCAGCAGACAGGACGCCCTGCAGGTCGGTTTTCTTCTCCGAGGCACCCATGTGCTCCAGCACCCACGTCAGCAGCTGCCAGACGGGGAAGAGAAAAAACCCGAGAGTAAGCCCTTTGGTTAAAGCTTTAAAATATAAGACTGTGAATTACACTGTAGTTACAACTACCACGAGTATACTATCTATATTTATACGCAGCAGCTGGAGTTAAACGTACACTCTCGTCGGTGCCTCCAAAGTCGGCCTTGTACCACTTGAATATCTGACTGAGTCGCACTTCTTTTTTCCCAGAATCCACCACGCAGCCGTCGTCGTTCTCCAGGAAGGCTTCGGCCGCCGTGCGGAGCTGACCGTCGATGTCCTGAAAGGGTTTGGTCAATCGCACTTGGTTTCAGAGCATTCGAGCGTCCACAATCAACGCAAAATCACTGCGCATTGTTTGGGGGCAAATTTACACAGCAAAAAGACGCTCACCTGTGGAGTGTACGTTTTTATCGGCGGGCAGCCCTTGGCGCCACAGTTCAGGGCAAAGTGAACGAGTGGCTCGGCGTGCGGGAGGGCCAACTGGTGGACGACAAGAGAAGTGAGATTGAGCTGTGAGAGAGAGAGAGTCCAGCTGCGGAGCGCGGGCAAAAGTTCAGCCGGGTGAGATTGTGTCGAATACTTGGAGCCGTGGGTCCGTTTTGGAGAAGGGCCTTCGAAACTGGGCGAGACCTTTCCTGTTCCCTCTCAGAACGCCGTTCTCTATGTCCTGCAGCGTGAACACCTCTCCTCCAATCAGGTAGCTCACATAGTTGAAGAACTAGAAAACGGGAGAACCCAACACATTTCTCCCATGTAATGTCGTGGATTAAAAGGATTTACCTGTATTCAGACGGAATTAGAAACACCTTCAAATGTAAACCCGTTCTGCCATCACGGCCAAACACTAACCTCGACCTAAACCCTAACCTATTCCAAACCAAACCGGAACATCTTGAAATTGTGCTTTCAAATATATGGAGGTTTTTCATCTTTGAGGGCAGCTACATTACGTGACCTACCCTGTATCGTTGCCATAGGTTGGTGGGGGCCCCCAGGCGCAGGGAGCCGTGGATGACCAGGGCGTTGTAGATGTTGATGAAGAAGGCCAGCTTCTCCTCGCGGCTCAGTGACAGCAGCTCGACCCTCTGCAGCTGGATGGCCAGGTCGCAGTAGCGCTCAAACGCCGGGTCCGCCGACATGCCCTTGTAGTTCACCGTCTGCGGGGGCGCAGGCGCACACACTCGGAATCGGACGCACAAGAAAACAGCCTCAGGGAGTCGGACCAACACTGCGGGGTCGCGTCGGAAAATCTCTGGGGTAAGCCATCAGGGCCGCAGCTATTTGCCTTGTTGGTGCACATTGCGCCTCGCGGACAGGGCTAAGACCCGGCGAGTCCGAAATATGAACGAGGTCATTACCTTGCCGTCGGCCGAGAGATGCTCGGAGAACAGTTTCAGAATCAGCTCCCGTAGAAGCAGAGAGAGATCCGCGGCTGATAGAGAGAGAGAGAGAGAGAGAGAGAGAGAGATAATGTTCCATCAGGTGTCATCGGTTGGGTGAAGTGCGCGTGAGATCATTATTAGGAAACACTTCCTGTGACACAAGATAGCATTGCAGAGGGAATCCGGAGGAAAACGGCCGAGCATAACAACAACAACACTCTTGAAAGATGCAGCCCAGATCAGCTCGTTAGAAACGACTCTGGAGAGTTACGGGTACAGCAATACAGAGCCAGGCAATGTGCCCCACCACCACCACCACCACCACCACCACCACCACCACACAACATAAATACTCGCAGAGTGAATTGGAAGCCAACAAGACGCAATCCGACACAACGAAGCCACCAAAGCCGCAGCAAAGCTGAACACGGATGTGAAATAGGGCTTGGAGGAGATATAGATTCTCAGGTTTTGGCCTTTTTTATTCCCCCCCTTATGTGTATGTCGTTATAACCTGTGTTATATGCAAAATATTTCTGGTTTTAATGACAAAAGCCATTCACGATTGATGAGGAAGGATTCAGCAGTCAATTTAGCGACTCTTCCAGCTGAACCGTAGGATAAAATTGGCAGAAATGTTTCTGCCACCAGACTCATTCTGGAAGCGAAGTTCTCCTTTTGTCGTCCATCTGCTGATGGAGTCATGGTGAGAGTTTCGCCAGTCTCCGCTGTTGATAAATACCACAGGTATGAAAATGGACATGTGTTGATCTATGCACTTGTTTTTAAAATGCCAAAAAATTGTCTCAGGTTGGTGGTGAACTGTGGTGCTCAACCAGCGTCACCACCCCCACACAGAGTCTCCTTCACCCTTTACATATATAGGTATACGCGTCATCAAGCCCTATTTCATCTCGTCGCCACCGTCGCCTCCATTGTTATAATCCACCAACCCAAGTGAACCCGAAAGCCAGCAGCCACGAAGGAGCGGGGGGTTAGAGGAGCGTCGAAAGGACACCAGCCAGTGCGAGTCTGGAACACGGTGCGCGTGCGTATGCGTGCGTGTGTGGGCCCGTCCCTGACCTACCCGGTATGGGCGTGCAGCTGGCAGTCTGTCCAACGTTGATGGCTGAGTGAGGGTCGTCCTCCAGCAGCCTGTACAGCGTGTCCGTGGAGGTCTTCCCCTCTCCGAAGCAGCCCTCCTGCTGGCCGCCACTGCCGCCGCCGCCGCCACGCACACTGACCATGTACTTCTTCTGCAACAAGGCCCGCCCCGTGGTCCGGGCCTCGGCCGCGGCTACCACACACAGGGCCACAGTCAGTGTGCGAGTTCGCCGTCTGGCTTCCGGCTACATCAGAGACGCTGCAGGTTTCACCGCCTCACTTACCCAGGCCCTTCTCCTTCTGCAGCCAGTCAACCAGCTGATCCCCCGAGAAGCTCTTTTTGTACAGGGTCAGCCCCCTCCTCTGGTTGCCAATCACACCGGCGTGTTTCAGGTCCTCTACCAGGCCGGCCAACTCATCCCTCTCACACACAAATTCTTTGAAGGGGCAGGAATATGCCAAGCGGAAAATGTACGAACAAAAAAAAAAAAAAACGTGTTCACAGCCACATGTGAGAACGAAAGGGTCCCACTATCCAGTCTGGCATGTGCACGAACATGTTACTGGTTTGTGGGAAAGGGGGCATCTGTATTTGGGATCGGCTTCTTTTTTTACTCCAACACAGCTGTTACAATTGTGTGTAAAAATGTAAATCAGCTTTTTGAGGCAAGAAATGCTGAACTTGAGATGGGTTCTGCCCTCAAGTAGGAAAATTAAGAAATTCATCAGACGGGATAGATTCAGAATTGGTAACCCTAACCCGTAGCCCTTATCGTTATCTTAACCCTTACACCCACTGCCAAGTCACTCTGGCACGAAGAGATGAAATTACAGACTGGTATGATTTGAGTTGCTTCGCTTGGTCGAATTTGATCTGGGGGTACGCCTACCCCACCTTTAACTTCCTACAATTTACAAAAATCGTGCTGATCCCATGTGGAAGCCAAAAGTGATAAGGCCTCAGGGGAGACAGTCTGTTTACGCCGCGTGGAGCTTCAGGGATCACACGCAATGGGGAAGTGTGAGGCGGCCTGCGTGCTGCTGGGCTCATGCACAGTATCGCGTTCCCTGCATCCACCGTCTGTGTCGACTCCAGCGACAGGAGACACTGGTGCTGTTAAATCCGCGTTAGGAACTCTGCTTCATATCCACCCACCGCTGTCGGCGCACCTGCTCCCAGAGTTCACTGTGCTCAAACGGCCCTCCGGCCTCAGGTCCACTCTAACTATAGTTTTCTTCTTCTCACTGCGGCCAGTTTCACCACTAGACCTGGAAACTAATCTGCAACGGCAGTGGTTTCCAAACTGACGTTGCGCAGTAAGCCAAACAAACGACAACGGAAAAAGTCTATTTCCTGCACCAAATCACTGTAGGCTGTGAAGGCACGAAAGTGATAATGTAAACGAAAAAATATATAAATAAACCCCTCACCTCCGTCATTCTCCCCAGCAGCCTCCTCCGACGGGTTCTCCTCTGGAAGTGGTGGAGCATCAGCAGCAGGAGGCTCCTCTTTGACCAGTCTCACCAACCTCTGAAGCTCCTCAGGAGCCTGGGACAGAGAGACAGATCAACACAAATGCAAGTTTAGACACAATTTCTGGACAATTGGAGATACAATTTAGAGTGTTTTGGACAGTGTTCCAAAATATATAGTATACTAATATTCATAACATAGTAATAATATAGTATTTCCTCCTCACTAATTTCTGCAAGTCCTCGTTGCCCCCGACATGAACACTGTTGAAGAAGATCTGAGGCACCGAGCTGCGTCCCGTCAGCTCCTTCACAGCGGCCCTCAGCTCTGGGCGTCTGCCTATGTCCACGTCGCACACGGGCACCTCCAAACGCTCAAGCGTGGCCTTGGCCTGCACACAGTGTGGGCAGCCCTGGATGGAGTACACCGTCACCCGACCCAGAGCTCTGCTCGCCCCGCGTTCCTCCATCTGCGGCAACAATGGTACGACGAGAGAAACCAAGAGTTTTAATATGAGCAAACTTAGATGACCGAGGGTTAAAATGAAGGTATATTTTACATTATTATTATTATTATTATTATTATTATTATTATTATTATTATTTTACCTTTAACCCTGGTAGTTACTGGTACTTAAGTGTTCGCAAGAGCAGTTTAAATTGTGACAATTGTGCAGGTATGCATTATATAATGTAGATGTTGAATATGTATATTGTATTGTTTGACAGTGTGATATTTGACACAATATGTATGATTAAATCCTCTGTGGACCTGCGGCACACTGAAGGTAGCACGTCCATCTGGTGTAGGACAATGACAGAACGATTGTAATCTGATTAAGATTAACAGGCCGCCGTAGGAACAGGAGCTATGGGTTCACTTCATTAGTCCTTTGTTGCCTTAGGAAGGACGCCTTTTTTTTTACAATAAAAACAATCTTAGAATCACGTTGTTATTCTCAGCTGCTGTTTTGAGATGAGTAAGTAATGAGAAAGTTAATCACTAATCCTAAAAGACAATAATGAGGAAGCCCAACATCACAACTTCCTCCCCTGCACATTTCATTGCGTCACTTTGTAAACTTGAGTCAAAGTCCAAGGTTTGGTAAACAGTTTCTCTTTATGCAGTGGAATATAAGTGTAATAAAATGGGGACTGTATATATACATATATATATATATATCATATATGTCAAACAACTGTACTCCAATGTAAAATATTATATATATACATATATATATATATTATTATTATTTTTTTTTTAAGTACCTAAAGTAAAATAAGACAATGTAAAATAATCTATTTTATGGAGTGATTTTTATTGTTCTAGAACATGTATTAAATTAATATCACACATTTTGATGGATTTCAGAACGTAACTACACAGATCTGTGAGGTGATCAATGAGGAAAACATCACACAACATGTGAAACGACACGCGGTGTTAAGTGCAACTGTAAAACAACGTTTATTACGCATGAATATTTTAGCAAATGATGATAACAGTTACGTTGCGTTACCTTTGTGTCTGCGTATCTCCCCTCGCTGTGATGTAAAGTCGTACAGCTGATCCTGGTGTTTTAGCACATTAAAATAATATAATTATTAGATAAATGCAGGTTGGAAAACCTGCTTTAAGTCCAGCAGCTGGTATAAGGTCGCATGTGCGCATACAGATGCTCCAGCTGTGAAACGTCAACACTGCTCCGGTTGCGGCATGCTAGCTGGGTTAATACTGACGCTAGCTCTCCTGTGATGCGTTCATTTCTCCTCTGTAATTTTGGATGCGTTGACTTAAAATGACAACCCCAGCGACCATTTACAACCCAAATCAAACATTTGAACAGATTATCGACCGTATTAACCCTGTTCTGCCGTTATAACGTGTGTTTTTTTGTTTTTTTTTACTTTTAAGTATAAAGTACAGTAGATAATATCCACTGTCTTATTTATTTTTGTATTTGTGTCGAAGTTAGTGAGGAGGAAGAGAACTAATAATGAACCGTTAAGATATGAGCAGAGAAAGGATACAGAGCCATTATGTGTTGTTATTGATGGTTCTATTTTAATGCCAAATGTTCCTACAACAGTAAAGGCCACACGTGCTTTCCTTGTGTTTCGCTCGATGCTCCGTCACAACCACGTCTTCCGGCGGAACGTGTTCTGACTCACATTTGTTCCTACACGGTACGTTTTACAAGCAGAACACTCATGGAGGAAAATAAGCTACACTTTTTTTGCGTTTTGTGTTGACAACAATGTCCGGGCTGTCACAAACACAACGCGCCGGGTGCGCAGTGATACTGAAGCTCATGTCCCCAGATGATTTAATGTCACTCAGCGACACAGTGACAAATAAGCTGATCGTTGTGGAAAATATAAAAGGTTTGTTGTTGATCTGTTCTCGATAGTAAATAAGTGGACAGCTAGCTAAATAAGCTAAATACCATTTCTCTTCTGAATGGTGGATGTTATGTTCCGATTATGAGACATTACGTTATTCCGTTTTAATCTGCTCATACAGAGGCTACGGAGCGACACAGTGACAAATAAGCTGATCGTTGTGGAAAATATAAAAGGTTTGTTGTTGATCTGTTCTCGATAGTAAATAAGTGGACAGCTAGCTAAATAAGCTAAATACCATTTCTCTTCTGAATGGTGGATGTTATGTTCCGATTATGAAACATTACGTTATTCCGTTTTAATCTGCTCATACAGAGGCTACGGAGACTATTCTGTCCTTCAGTAAAACCGCCGAGGAACTCCTGAGGAGAAGGAAGCTTCATCGTGACCTTATTTTCAAGTACCTGGCCAAAGAGGGGGTGGTGATGCCCCCCAGCAGCGAGAAGAACCAGCTGGTGAGGAGGACGCTGGAGCTGTGGTCGTCTGGGAAGGTTGGCATGGTTTCTTATATGGAGGAAATGTATTAAAACACTCTGTGTTTGTCATCATATTTATCCTAGAAACAAGAATTTAACTATTGTTTATGGTCCTTCTTAGAGATTGTAAGACCTAATAGTAAAAAGGGAGAATATTATTAGGCAATTATTAAATGTGTATTATCCTCGAGACAGCTTAAAACATATATATTGTAGGAACATGTCTGTTTATTTGTGTATGTCAAACTATTTTTCTCTCTTAGGCGGAGGTTGTCAGAGGAGAGATGGAGGAGACCAGAGAGAGACGGCCCACCGAGGAAGCAGCTGCCCCCCACGACCCGACGGCCGAGGTGGGCTTCGACCCGCAGGTCCTCGGCCTGCAGTTCTGCCAGTGGTTCTTCCAGCTGCTGAACAGTCAGAACCCCTCGCTGGGCCAGCAGCCTCAGGACTGGGGGCCACAGCACTTCTGGCCAGATGTGAAGCTACATCTCCTCTCCAGGTGAGAACATCAGTAACGGTCAAACGGACACATGGACTGGAGCTATGTCCATAAACAGTTGTTTCTGCTGAATTACAAAACAACCCAAAAGCTAAATCTGATCACAGAGCTGTGTGCTTTCTCAGAGCTGGCAATGAACAGATGGACGAGCTCCTGGGAGCTGAACTGGTCAGCCTTCGTCTCCAAGCCCTGACCGGAGAGGAGCGCCTCCTCCTCAGCCCCAACCTGGAGCCCCACGGCCTCAGGACGCTCGCCTCTCCCCACGGCTTGGTGCTGGTGGCCGTGGCCGGCACCATCCACAGGGACTCGGTGTGCCTTGGCATCTTCGAGCAAATCTTTGGCCTCATCCGCTCACCCCTGGAAAATAACAGCTGGAAGATCAAGTTGGTCCACCTGAAGATTAGAGGGCAGGATGCTCTGGGAGGGACAGAGGTGGCAGCTCCTGCTCTGAGCTACAACTCGAGTGAACTGCAGCTTCTCTGCAGCTGATGACCCTCATCGAAACAAAACACTTTTTCCTAAGACATTGTTTTTCACAACCTGAGACTTGATACTGTAACAAATCCCTCTCCTAACTTAAAGTTAGCAGGTTGTACAGGGAGATGGACACTTTTGTATCTATATCTACTTGGGTATATATTGGTTATGTAACATGTATCTATGTATATATATATATTTTTTTTTTCCTGCTTTGTGGAAAAAGCAAGTCTCTGCAGCATCTTGTGGAACAATATTTGCATTAAATATAATTTACCCTCATGCGAAGCCTAGCGCGCTTCTGTGGCCTGTGCCTTTTGTAAGATAAAATATAAATACTTGAATTGATAGTATCTTAAGCAACAACTCATTCAAATCAAGCTGCTCTTGGTGAGAAAAGCACTTACAACAAATTATGTTCAAAGCAAGATTAAATATAAGCAATCCCATTTTATGAGCTGAAACACACAATTATGCATGTTAAGCATTGCAAGCCCCACCCAAAGGTTCTTAAACTGTAGACGGTACTACACCACCAAGTAGGGACTTTTTTGGGGCGGGGGTAAAAGTATTTACCCACAACGTAATTTATACCCTGGTTATTGCCGCGGAAACACAGAGAGTCTCTGCAACAGTTTGGTTTACCAAAGGAAAGAAGCAGCGGTCGAAACGCGGATTTATGTTATTATGAAATGCATAACTTTTGTTTTTGTTCACGATCAAGATTAAAACATGCCAAATACGGAGGTTCTATTAATGCTTTATTACACTTGTTGCTCGGTAAGGCATCACTGTTTAATTCCAGTTTAGGGAGAGTTTATATGCATGTACACTGGGCTCTAAAAGCATTTTTCTGAAGACTTCAATCTGTGCAACCGTCCAATCACACTCATCTGTCGTAAGATATATATTATATATTTTCTGAATCACTTGTGTTGTCGTTTTGCCATTCTTGTCCATAAAATAGTGTGATATGAATGTATGTTGAACTTTCCTGCGAGCCCCGAGAGAGGCAGAGTGGAATATCTGTCTCGGTATGGCGTCGTTCTTGCAGCGTTTAACATTTTGACGTCGATGTTTAGCGCACGTTCTGGCACGCTAAGCGCGCGTGTCCTGAACATTTGAGATTCCGTGTTTTGCTGCTGGAGAAAAAAAAAGCAGGTCTCCTTTCCCGGTCTTCCGGCACGCTGCAGTACATGAGGTCCACCCTCGTCTGCTTTTACGAGACAAACTTAATCAAATCAGGCTGACGGGGAGAGAGCGAGAGAGCATCCAGGCCCGTCATCATTTCCTTCGGGAGCAAAAGGCAGCTGAGCAACTACCAGTGAGAGGCCTTGACTGGCTCCATTAGTTTCAGAAATACGAGATTTATCCCCACAGTAGTTTGCCTTCCTCGCTAACCGATGTATTAAGCTGCGTTTCATATGGCATTTTAAGTGATTTGCTCTACAGCCCTGTTGACGTGACGGAACTAAATAATTCATCCGCAGCACATTTCTCCAGCTCCGAGTGGACCCCTTTATTAATGGAGCGGTTCTGGTTTTCCATCGATTACGCTTCGTCATACCAGTCTGGGCACACACGCGGGGACTGTGCCAGCGCGACTCTGTGGCTTTGGTTGGGGCGGGGGAAATGTTGCATGTGGGAAATTATTCTTGGCAGCCATTTTCAAAGGCCCCTGGGATCGTTAATATCGGCGCAGTGTCGGACTCGGGGCCCTTTGTGCTTTTACTGGGCCATAGTTGTGGTGAGGAGAGAGAGAGAGAAAAAAAAAAAAAAAAAAACCCCACTGCAGCCATTGATCTCGGCCTGTTCACCTCTCAGAAAGAATAATAACAAGCCGGCCGCCTCCCGTCTTTATGGCACTTGGCTTCTCCGTGTTTTAATAAGCGGTTTGGCCACGAGCGCCGCTCTGACGCACAGGGTTAAAAAATACCACTGCAGTGGCGTCTGCTGAGGGTTTTGACTCCGAAGGGCTCTTTTCCCCCCAATTTTTCTCCTGCCCTCCTCTGATGGGGAAGTGTGTTTCTCATAAAGAAACATGCTAAAACGTACATTTGTGGCTCTTTGAAAGAACTTCTGGTGGTGAACCATGGAGACAGCTGCTTTAATTATCAATCCCCCCCCCCCCCCCCCCCCCCCCCCCAGCTGCTTTAATTATCAATCCCCCCGCCCCCCCCCCCCCTCCCACACCCTTACTTTGATTGTGACTGATTGGAAGTTAGTTTTGCTCTCAGAAACGGCCCCATTACTTATCAAAGATTACTTTATTAAATGCTTCATGCTACCAGCCATTTGTCATCCCGTGACAGTCTTACAGCTTTACGGGGCCGTCGATGCCAAATGTCTGAATGTCTTCTGGAGGGACTCTAAACGCGGGCCCAGGGGGACACTCAGGGTTTTGTCATGGAATTCAGGGAGTCCTTGAAGTGGTCGCAGGCATTTCATTGCAAACTCTTAATCTCATGTTAATGGTTTACTTTTTACTTTACTTTCGCCGTTAATATCCAGCTCATAGACTCGATATTAACCCTTTGCTACCACACATGTCCCTATCTGGATCTGTTTGAAGCAGCACTTGCTTTACTTGGGGATTTGAGGACTGAAATATATTCATCCAAAGAAATGCTATACTATACTAATACATATTAACACATGCAATGAGTTTGTCAGGGAAAAAGCCGACAGGACTTGACCCCATGACAGCATGAAGCCAGAAGAGGGCAGACAAGCTGCACCAGACAGAAGACACACTTTGATCCCAGGCCAACAAAAGAAGAGGGGGGGGGGGGTACCCTTTCAACGCTATTACGACAGGAAGCTCATCAATTCCTAAGAGCAGTATGAGTGAGCTGATGTTACCGGGCAATTTCTATCTGGCCAGAGGCCGCGCAGAAAACTGTAAATTTCTCGAGTTTGAATTGTCCTCCATTAAAGTAATGGGCTTCTAAAAGAGAGACGCGTTAAACTGTTGCCTTTCACAGGCCCACGAGCACGTATTTCACAAGTTATTGAAGTGTCCGTAATTTATCGGTGTCAGAGACAGCTTTAACACAATGCTCTCTCTCCGCAGTCTGCACTTTCTGGACAACAAAGGAGCGGATTTATGTAGGGCGAGGAGAATCCATCAATAGACGATGATATTTCCTCCTGTTGACAAAACAAGTTAGGAGGAGAATTCAATCAAAGATGGACGGAGTTGTTTTGTCGTTTTGTTGGACTTGCCCTTCCAACCCAGCGGCGTTTCATATCCCAGTGCACACTAAAGCTGCCACGGAAACAACCACACAACTCGTGGAGCAGGAAAAGAGGTCACGGGCATTAAAGCCACAATCTGCACTTTCTCCGACTTTATACCGTTTGTTTTGCTGAGGAGGGGGGGCTCACGCTGTGGCTTGTTGCCAGGTGATATATTGGGACTTCAATCGTGATGGTTTCAGTGACCAAAACATCCAATCCTTTAATACAACCTCCTTTCTTTTAATACACAAAGGGATTGACACCACATCCATTTTTTTATTGCCACTTTTTCCCACATAGCGGTGAAAAGGCCGAAGTGGCAGGAGGCTGCGCAGCAGAAGGGGGGGGCGGCCTCAGGAGAGGCAGGCTCGTTTGCCGAGCCACTTCAGGTGTGTCACCACAGACGCACCTGAAGTGGCTCAGCAAACGAGCCCCCTTGGAGAAGCCTGCGCACCAGACACAAGCGTGTCGGCTGATTGGCTGAGACACTGGGCAGAGGGAGAGAAAAAGAGAGGGAGAGAGAGGAACTGAACTGGGCAACAACAGCCTGTTCTGTTATTGTAGGTCCCATTCTCACAAGTCTCCCTAAGTAATACAATTACAATTGCAACTCCGGGGGGATGAGTTCAACCACATTGTGTCCGAGCCCCCTTTTTTATTTCAATGCGAGCATCACACATCGCCTCAATGGCACGTTTCCTCATCACATCCCCCCCCCGATGTCTGAGGTGACATCATAGTTCCGTTTCAGCACAAATTGGTTTGGAGCGGACGGGGCGGCCGTCACAGTTCATATCAGCCTCTCTCCTGGCCCCGGCGGTGTATCCTTACACATGCATCATTATCTCACGTAAACAGTGGAAACGCGAGAGCGTCGGGAGGGGGGGGGGGGGGGGGGGGGGGGGGGG
>JAFBJU010026073.1:466164-477515 GCA_016785305.1 Colistium nudipinnis | reverse complement strand
GGCGAGTAGGACGGACGCCATTCAGGGCCACAAAGCGAAAAGGCTGAGTGAAAAGATCCCGGGCGGTGACGCTCTCGTTTAGCATCAATTAAAGGGGGAAACAACAAGCAGAGCGGTTTGTGAAGGCAGCTGGCTTCAATAGTGTTTGCTTATACCGGAGCCAATATGTATGCTTGGAGGAGGAATGCACCGCGTCCAAGGATGTTTCAATCAGACAAACATGGAGGGGATCACAGAGGGTTCCAAGAGCGTCCCTCACATTGAAATGTACTTGAGTTGAGCTCAAACGCAATAACACCCACCCCCCTCTCTCTCTGTTTATCTCTTTACGTCCTCTCTCTCTCCGTCTCCCACACATAGTGGCTCCTCTGTGCACCGAGTCCCTTTGGTTTGGAGTGCAAGGCGGGGGGGGTGAGGAGGGCCTTCCCCCGTGCCCTCCAACCGAACAGAGGAGGTGGTGTTATCTGAGAGCTGCCAGGAGGTTGTCAGCTGGTATTGGGCCGCGCTGACCGAGTGGCCGGGCTCCCGGTGCCGTGCCCCTCTCTCCGCGGACATCTGCTGTGTGCGCGGTGCGGTGTGGGACTTTTGCCCGCGGTTGCATCTTAATCCTCCATCTCTTCGGCGCTCCAGCCATGCCCGGCCGAGTAAAACCAGCGGCTCTGCTCGCCTTGCCTGTATTAATTGCCCTTGCCTGGCTCGCTGTTTGCTTCTGATTACACTCATTAATTTCAATTCCCCGGGAAGCCACAACCACCGGAGCTGCCTTTAGACAAGCGCACACACACACACACACACACGCATGCAAGGACAGGCTTAAATGCATACAGATACGCCCAACCTCGCACTTACATATATATATATATATTCTTTAGATGGATTTATTTGTCAGGGCATGTTCCACTCGGTCGGCACACACACACCCGAAAGCTGTCGTTATGGTTCAAGGAGGCGGCGATAAAATATCAACATTTGGAGGTTTTGTTCTAAATCTGATGTTTCCGCATTCTGTGTCCTCAAATATTTCGTCGTATTTTATTTGTATCATATATAAATACAGATGCCGCACACGCATCCCCCATGTTGTCAGTAGCCGGCCATGTGTAAGTCATTAGCGGCTGTGGTTTGCGTCGGTCTCTACCCCGGCAGCTCTCTCTTTGAAAGGCAGGGGACAAGAAGAAAGATGCCCTGACCTGGTGGTCATAAGTCAGTGTCTTCGTCCCAGCAGGTGGACCACATCTGGTAAAGTCCCGGCATCTGGGCCGGCAGGGTGGCCTCGTAATTACAGCGGACTTACTACGCACTTTGTTCAAAGTTGGTCGGGAGAAAAGGAAATAAAAAAAAAAAAATCAAATCAATGTCAAGCCTTATTATTACCCGCGACTCATTACATTTTCAAGCTCATACGCAAACATTTCCAGCCTAATTAACATAAGCACAGCAGCTTAGTGGCAATACCAATGAAAGACTCTGAGAGTTCCAGAAAATATTGGACACACGTGTAATAACTGTGAATGTTTGTATTTATCTGCAGTATGGAAATGATAAGAAAATTGAAAAAACAAGCAGTGGGAACTCTGATCCACGATAACAGATTAGTTTCAAAGGCTGTGGCTGTATGCAAGTGTGTGTGTGTGTGTGCGTGTGTGTGTGTGTGTGTGTGTAAGATACACTGTCATGGAGTTATTATTCACTGTGCTTGTATCGGCTTGTAGCTCTTAGTCTTTGAGAGTGACGTGCCAGGTGCAGCAGCTCCTAACCCGACCTGTGGAGCAGTAAAACCATCCCATAATAATCTGCGTGGCCTCTTGGCTTCTGTCACCCTATCGCCTCGGAACTTGGGAGTCTCTGGGAACGCGGCGCTGCTTCTGGACTGACTCATCAGACAGCTGTTCCGTAAAGGGCCTCAAGGGGGCGTCCCACCGAGGGGGTCACCGCCCTGGGCCTGTGATTTCGATGGCCATGTAACAAATAAAAACCCCTGAAGCTTGACAACTTCCTCGCTATGTAACCCAATTAGCCAGCCAGTCCTCCGTCGGAGGAAAATGAAAACGTTCCGGACTCAAATTCCCAAGTGGACCATATTCGTTTATTAAATCCACGGCTTGTTTCGCCCTCTTCCTGAGGTTGTTTTTGGTTCACACAGCGAGTGACTCAGCATTCTAGTGCAAATCGGACTTGAAATGCATGATGATCTTTGCATTGCACCCAGAGTGCCCCGAATGGTTTCGTGAACTTTGTCCTATCTTGTTAAAGGATAACACAATGAGCACCAATTGCATCCGCCCGGCGGGTGCAAGGGGATTTGACATTACCCAGTGGGCAGTGCGGTCTGTGGGGTGGAAACTGCAGCAGGGTGCGAGCAAAGGAGATGAATCTGTGCTCAAACAGGGTAGTATCGATTGATCAAGCCCCCTGTGGACACCCCCCCCCCGGCCCCCCCCCCCCCCCCCCCCCCAGTATGTTTGCTCTGGGTTAGCAGACTGCTGTCTGTGGGCCCTGAAAAACACATTCAGGCTGAGAAAAAAGACAGTGAAATCAATGAGCATCTCACACTTCCCAATCATCTAAAGTGGCTCCCTCGATACATCTATTTGTGCCTACCAAAAAAAAAAATTGCATCATTTGTTAAAGACACTGGAGTTAAGGAAATCCTTTCGTGCACCCTATCACTTAAACCAGGTCCATTAAAAAAAAAACAACCACCCCTTGCGTAGGAATACTACGTGCAAAGACGAAACAGACAGCGGAGAAAGAGGAACACAGAGGCGAATTACACTGAGAACGAGACACAGGTGTGACCAAATACACACGTGAAATGAACCAGGGCAGTCAAACCAGAGGATAGCGAAACAAAAGGCAGGAAGTCAAACTAAAACCGGGACACACAGGGAGAGTAACTTCAAAATAAAACAAGGAAGACACAATGTTAAAAAAGGGACCGGACACCGGTGGAAACGTAACAAAGAAACATCAAAATCCCCCAGGGACAAATTGTGACAATCCTGGCGTCAGGATGCTGCACTTAGACAAAAATAAGCGATGAGGGTGACGAGCACGTGAGGAAGGCTCCTCTTGCCTTTCGAGACCGGGCCCCTCCGGTGTCTTCTCGTTCCCCCGGTGGACTCTCTGACAGGGCCAGTGAGGCCTCCTCGCCGCTGACAGCACAATGTCCTCGATCCATCCTCGTCCAGGAGGCCCCGCAGGCGTCATGGGCCCTGTCTGAATGTCCCGTGACGAACACCCCAAAGCGGAAATGTTGTTGCCCCCAGCAGCAGGGCGACGCGATGGAGCCCGTGGAAGTAATCCCGTGGAGCCTTTGTCAATATGTCATCATCGTCATCGCTGCCAGTTGGCAGCACGGCGCAGCAACCTCCCCCCCCCTCACCCGCGGCATATGTGTCAGCAAAATCCGCCTCCGTTTTTATTATCCTCCCTTTCCACTGCATATCCACTGCACTGCGCAGCCTTCAACGGTGAGTTCATCACTCAATGATGTGTTTTCCATGCGCGTGATGGAGAGGTATTTGGGATGACGGGGAGAGATGCGTTTGTTTTGTGCATGAGGGACGGCTTTGGGCCGAGTGGAGCCGTATCCGTCACCGGGTCGGACGCGATTCCAGCCCGTTTGGAAAAGACAAACCCGCCATTTCCAAAAAATGATACACCTTCCATGCAAAGGAAGCGTATGAATTATTTATCTTTGTGTGTGTGTGTGTGTGTGTGTGTGTGTGGAGCTACAATGGCTCAACGTGAGGCTTTGTCTTCAAAACACAGTAAGTCTTTTGGTACAAAAAAAAAAATCAAAAAAATCCAAGAAAAACCCAAACTCCTAATGTCCCCGTCCAACCCTCCACACCAGCCCATTAGGATTCACAATAATAGTCCACAAAGGCAACATCATACAGAGTTTAACAATATTTATTCACTTAGACCAGAGGGTGCACTGTAAATATGAAGCACTATGCTAAAAGCCAGGAAATTACAGCAATATCATAGCCATTTGGAGAGGAGAATGATCCACCGCGGAGCCTTTCTGGGCTTTATATCATCAGGCCTCGGATGGTAATTGTCTATAGTGCATTTAGTGTGGGGTCGTAGAGAAAGTGACACGGGAAGAACAAGGGACGCATAAAAAGAAAGGAGGAGAAGGAGGAGGAGAGGCAAACGGAGAGCAAGCGAAGGCTGACTTCTCCCCACAGACTCCCGGGGCCCTATATCCTCTCCGAGCTAATTACAGGAAATTGCAACTTTGCAGATATGGACGACGAATTTATTCGCCGTGTCAAGAAGGAGCGCAGGACAAGTCTACACGTGTAGCCGTGACCTTCCCCCTCAGCTGGCATGTAACGCACAGCTAATAGGACACAAGATGACTCGGAGGTTTCGTCTCGGGAGCAGCAGCGGCAACGGCGAAGGACGACGAGCAAATGACCTCGAATTATATTGAAAATATTTCACATATTTTGTTTCCTTCCAATAAGATGCAAATGAATAGTTATATTTTGTTCATTAAGCGTTAATAACCTGGAAATGTTCCAACACTGACTCAGTTATACACGTAGACACATTCGATCGAGCACTTTTAGGATTATGGGTGGTGACGGTGGGCGACCTTTTGACCCGGGAATGTTTTTTTTTAGCCGGGTCATCCATCTTCATTTTTCTCCCGGTGGTCACCGTGCGTCCAGCGCTAAGTCAAACAGCGGGAGGTGTTTGGATAGCTCGCCGCCGGCGGAGGAGGCACACCCGGGCCGTCGGATGAAATGACGTCCATCAGTCCGTTTGTTTCAACAAGGGATCGGGTTTACCTCGCGTTATCGCTTACTGTACGTGAACTTCCAGGGGTGGCATTCCTCGGCCACGTCACCTTCGGGAAACGGGCCTTTCCAGAAGGATGCCGGGGATGTTTTTCACTCCTTCATCATGTCACGCAAATGGGATGCATGTATTTTCGAGATTGAAGTCAAGCCGGAAGGATGGAAGCGACGAGGATCCCAACCATTCGACATGGTTGCTTAAAAGCGGGTGTTGTTTTGAGATCTTTTTCCCCCTGGCTTCCTAAACTCAATATTTGGACCATGACAGGTTTTTTTTTCTATTTGATTGTTTTTTCTTTTATTTGTAATAATAAATGGCTGAAAAGCTAAAGTTCTTATTCTTTTTTTTAATCCACACGATGAAGGCGATACAACTGACGTAACCGTGGGCCCACGTGATTGTGCGTCTTGTACGCAAAGAGTAAAAGCCCTGGCTCGTGTCCACAACCCACAGACGTTAGCAAAAATATTATGGTATCATCTATCATCTTCACTCCAGCCTTCCTAACTTCAGGGCCTTCATTTCTTTTTTCAGTTTGGAACACAGAATCTCAAGAAAAAAAAAAGAAAAAAAAACCCACTGCGAGTATGGATTTGGCTAGTCCGAAATTTCCCTGAATAGAACATTTTAGGAATACAAAGTGCCGCGACAGACCAACACTGTTTCGACTCCACACAAGTCGGCACTGAAAACAAAACACCATCACATCCAAAGCAACCGAGTAACCAAAACATGGGAAAATAAGCCAGTTGATAAGTCTAGTCATGATAATTATTTCAATGTTTAGCGTATTTCTTTTTTTTTTCAGGGAGCCAGATGGGTTGGGATAGGTCTCCTGTACCTATAAGTTGGGAAAACCAAATGTCAAAAGGGGACTTTGTCCTCCTCTGACTTTTTAAATCGGGCCTGGGGTACAACATCTATTCCCATTCATGTTTTATGAATCCGTCCGCCTCCCCAAAAAATAGGCCAGTCACACAGAGCTCAAAGCAGATAGCTCACTATCCACTATCCACTTGTGTGTCGTACATTTTTCATTTATGTTTGTGTCTTTCTGCGCTCAGGTCAAATGCACAGGACAGTGCTTATTCCATTTTTGCAATGAGAGCCGCTTTCGCGGGAGACTTCAGCCGGGCGGCCACGAACGTGCGAGTGAATCTCTCCGCCCGCACAAAGGCACGCTCTGTCAATGCCGTCGCATATTTGCGGTTTTGGAAGTATTTGCAGTTTGCAATGACTTTGACCAAGTCCAAAACAAAATACATGTATATCTCCTATAGTTCACCAAAGACTCGTCATAGCCCTCGGCCCAGACATCACCATTCATAAATGCCACGCAGCATGCCCGTAGTCTAGACACTCGACCACACAAGGCGGCACGGGTTGCCCCCAGTCTTTGACGCTGCCATCTGTGTGTGCGTGTGTGTGTGTGCGAGAGAGAGAGAGAGAGAGACAGTGCACGTGTGTGTGTGTGTGTGTGTGTGTGTGTGTTTGCACTCTTGTTCAGTTTGTGTATACCAAGCTTACACGCAAGGAAAAAAAAAGAAATGGGGGGGGGGGGTGCATGTGCCACACATGTGTACCACGTGGCTGCGGCAGAGAGTGTGAGACCTCTCCCCTGGTGGGGTTGGGTGGAAACTGCGGCGGACCGTCGTCAACCCGTCCCCGGCTACTGCTCTAATTAAAGCCCTAATGACAGGCCTTCAGCTGAGAAGGAGCTGATCGTCGCACATAATCGCTCAGCGCTAGTTAGTGCTGGCTAGAATTGCAACCATCTGCCTCGCTAAAAGAACACATTCTGATCATTCTTTATATAGCGCCGCCGGCGGGTTCGCGCGCAGTATTTACACTAGCCCCCCGTTGTGTGAAATACTTTTTAAACATTTCATCATTTTTTTAAATGAATCGGACACATCTGTGACCCAGAAGTGTCGGATCAGCGACACAAAAACGAACCAGCCAAAAATCCTCCTTTTTAGCGTAATGACAAGATAATTCATGCGTATTATATCTGGCGGGGAATAATATTTTTGGATTTCTTAGCTTTTGTTTTATTTGTCTAATTTCTTCATCATCGTTGCCAAACTTCATTTCTTCTCATTGTGTGGATTTAAAACGTCCTATAAATGTTATTTACCTATTGTACATCCTGATATTTTGGTTGTGTACATTCTGTACGTGGCCTAAACAACACATGAGAGTGTGCTATATATTTGAAAATACCCCGTCACAGGGCGGTTGCATTGATTTCTACACACACCATTTACAACGTTTGGGTAATGCATTCTTTCCCTGATGTGTGATTTATTGACATTAGCTAATTCTCTAATTAACAACAGACTTGTTTTAACGCCTTCACTGCAGCGCTCCACTTTTCCGCGAAGTGAGATTTACTTTCAGCGAGTTCAATCCGGGGTCGAATAAAGGAGCACTTAGGGATTAGTTTCCAACTCTGAGACGCAGTCGTAGGGTATCTGACAGGAAAAAGCTGCACCCCCGAGAGCCGATGTAATTCTCCTCCATGTTGGGCTCCTGACAGAAGAAGAGGCTTTGGGGCGGCGGAGTGACGAGAGCGGCTGGCTGCCACAAGATGTAAATCCTGCCGGTGTTTGTTGAGACTCTCTGATCAAAGGGAAGGAGGGCGAGGTGAAGGCGGAGGCGGGGACATCAAAAAAGGAGGCTGCAAAGTTGCAGAGCTGAGTCACTGTAGGCGAAAGTGAAAATGTGTACTTTGGCGTGTGTGTGTGTGTGTGTGGGAGGGGGGAGTTTAATGTAGAGGTCTAATATGCTGCATTAAGCTGACATAATAACAATGCTTTGGTTTTCCTGTAAATCTATATTCACATCAGAGATGTGAATACAATATTCTTTGTATTATTATTTGTCCTGGTCATTTTCAACTTCACCATCTCTGCGTATTTCTGGGCCCCATCTGAAAGATGAAAAAAGGCCAATTTTCCCTTTAAAGGGGACGACAGAGGTGGCCCAACAGCGGCATTTTATTATCAACGCGAAGCTCAAATTCAGTAAGTCAACTTTTGAACCTGAGAGAGGTCAGCATAGTCACAGCGCGGCGACGGAAACATAATTCCCAGCCCTCTTCGGTGCTGTAAAAGATTTTGTCAGATTTTTTTTTTTTTTTATGGCTCTGCGAGGAAACAATTAAAAATGCTGACCACCACCGAGTCTCACACGAAAAGTCGGCAGAACGCCTCAGTGCCGTGCCAGGTGGGCTGAAGAATGAAGAGAGGAATCCAAACTTCAGGCGGGTACGTAAATAAACTGAACACGAGGGAACGAATCAGGACTGAACCGAACTGAACCGAGGATGTAGAGGAAGACAATGGTGCACACACATCGTGGGCCGATCCCAAACCACTCCCAATATACCAGTGGGAGTGGTTAGCTATATCCACTTAACTCTTTTGTTTTAATTCTGTCTTAGACCAGTTAGCTATTGAGGGGGCATGGCTTTTAAAATGGTCCTACAGCTAGCCTGTTGACTTACTTATGTTGACAGTGTATTTAGGATAAAATATACATTTAATCAGCTGACGTGTTCATTGTCGTGGGTTCAGATTTTGCCTGCTCGCTTTTCTGCGTTTTTTTTTAATTTCCCGCTGGACAGAAGGAGGTTTGTCCCAAAGCCACAGCGGCATCATTTGTGCAGTCCAACTTCATTTAAAGGGGTCAGTACAAACGGAGTTTTTTAGGACGTGGCTTAGGTTTAGGTGAAACACATGAGGGCGAGGTAGACAAAGAATGGAAGTAAAGCATGCAAAGATACACCATTTCAGTTATTTCAAAATAAAACAGGAAATAATAAGTCTGAGTACAGACATATTAATTCATATGCATAATCCATACAGCAAAAGCCATCAACAGAGGCCAATCTTGAAAATCCACAGCATGTTAAAATGCATCTTTAACCCTACGGGTGTTATTCCTGTGTAATCGTGATGCCACTTTAAAAACACTGGGTTTCTAACACCGACTATAACTGCACAAACTCATTTTTTTTTTTGCCCCTTAAAGCCAAGGCCGTTTTATCTCCTCTCGCATAAATGACCGTTAATGACTCGAATAAATGGTCTCCGCCTCTCTTATTCAGCGCTCTTAGATCTCCACTGACCATTTAGCACAGATTCAAATTTGCGCCGCTGATGATGAGCCATGACCGACATTACGATCATCCGTTTTCACGGCCGGCTCTTCACCAACGTCGGATGACGGCCAATTGACTCTGTGATCTCCTGCTAAACCGGGGAGATACGATCAGAGAGGGGGGGGGGGGGGGGGGGCGATCAGAGGGGGGGGGGGGGGGGCTGCAGATGTGAGGAAGTGGTGGCCACTCGCTGGAGTTGAATTGTGCCCCCGGAGAGGAAGAAGTGGATTTTTTTTTTTTTTTTTTTTTTTTATCAGATGGTAAGATCAGAGGAGACAGATAATTCAGTTATCACATCTGTGCCGATTAGCGGGACAGGGAGGTGATTTGCCGATTAGGATCTGCGGGCTCCTTGGAGAATCTGGTCCGTTGTTTGAGAAGCTGAAATGACTCAAGAGTCTTTTTTTTTTCTGTCGTCTGTCTCATTCTGTGTCACCGCGTTTATCTCACAGTGAGTGTCTCACAGTGTTTCATCGTGAGTTGTCTCTCTACGATTTCTCTCATTTTGTGTTTTCCTCACTACAGGAAAGTTTCAAGCTACAACTGTACTTGTAGTTAATATTTATTGAACTAAAATCACGGTTTATTATTAAACTTCTTCCCAAATAAATAATCTGACAAAAACTAATTTGGGTGGCTTAGACAACCAATTATTCACTCACTCCTTCAAAGCATCAGATTTATTGGACTTGGAAAAAAAACACCAAATAATGTTGAAACTCTGATCTCATTAAAAAATGTTCCATACTTGAACCTGGAGCTCACACTTCGTTTTAATTTAGTTTCAGAAGTGGTACCTTTTTTCCCCACAATGTTGGAACAGTGACACGGTAACAAAGTGAGGTTAACATCACATCTAGAAAGGTACAATAACAAAGTGTGTGTAGCTGTGTGTGTGTGTGTGTGTGTGTAACTCATTATAGAGATACACTCCCTATTTGAGGTATAATCATCTCTTCCTGGCAGATAAACCTTCAACGTGCCTCCACTGTATCTTTCATTTAAATCACTTTCCATTGTCATGGCCGCCTGGGGACTAACTGGGGACTAAGGCTTCACACAGTCTCCCCTGTCCACCTGTGGGCACACACGCACACGCACGCACACACACACACAGAGGGACCTCAAAATGATATAAAATATATATATATATATATTTCATCATCATACTTCTCAGCCTAGTCATTATCCCATAATCTCAGCAGAGTACTGCTAAGTAAGTGTGTGCCTCACAAAAATGTTTTTGTATGTTTTGTATGTAGGTTTTAGATTAAGCTAGTGCATCGTGTTCCTGTCTGGAAACTGGATATTCTTTTTTGGTGCAGATTTTCCCCACCTATAATTGATAAGACTATGCATCTAAATGGTCTTTAATTGAAAAATCTATAATTGAAATCAATGTATCGACCCAACATTTGACATTATTCACACATTTCCTTGGTGGTACAACAAAGCAAATCCCTAAACAATCCCCTCATTACTCGCATCCTTCCAATCTAATGTGGTTTCGGCAGATTTTTTCCACTTTCATTTCGAGACATGGTTATTCAACGACGTAATACAGGAAAGCCATTTTTTTTTATTGTAACGTTGGACTGTGTCAGGCTGTGAACGGTGTGCCTCGCCCCTCCACCAAAGTGCCCTGAATAAATGAGGGTTATGGGCTTCCCAGGCCTGACTGAGCACTGCAGATGGGGAAGTCGACACAGATGGCACACCCAGTGGCAGGTAGGCCGAGGAGTGTGAGGGTCAAATACTGGCTGCATGAATCTAACGCAGGCACGCGGTGTCATGGGAAGAAAAACTAATTAGTGCAAACAAATGAACAGGAGCCCACCAAATATAAATAGAACGCAGCATTAAAAATAAACTCAGCGTATTAATGATGTTCCAATTCCATGTGTATTTCCAGCGGTTACCATCACGGCAGAATACTACAACTGCGACTAATTTATTACCGTCGGATCAAACTGAATGAGTCATTTATCCCGTCACCAACCATTTATCACTCGTTATGGCTTTGCTGGTGGTAGCGCAAACAATTTAGTCGAAATATGATATTAAACATTGGCGCTGAAAGTCTGGCAGATCGGTTCAATCTCGACATTCCGTCCGAAACGCACAAGGAAAACTTGTCATGCGGACAGAATATTATTTTTTCCGCGGTATGTATTTTGCTCATGCTAATCGGCTGCACATGGCCCAAGGTTTGGCATGTGTGCGCTCTCCTGTACGCTTGGCTGTTTTTTTGTTTGTCGCTAGCCAAAACATGAAATTGTCATGGTGCCCAGCGCTCTCGTGGAAACTAATAGAAAGAAATGAGCTGTGCTCACTCGGCGGGGGGGGGGGGGGGGGTTTTGACAGTTGG
>JAFBJU010026073.1:441242-466124 GCA_016785305.1 Colistium nudipinnis | reverse complement strand
GGGGGGCGGGGTCCGGCCGTGGTGTAATTAGCTGCAGCCCGGCGCTCACCTGCGTGTGGACGGCGCTGCCTCGCTAAGTGAGTATTTGCACGCAAACCGGCATAATTTGATCCACCTCAGTGTCAAGTGCTTCCGCGGCTTTAAAAAATTGAAGAGGCGGAAGTTTTCCTCGCCGCTCTCGGCTGGCAGTTTGATTCACATTTTATTATCCATGCCTGCTTCTATAATAAGCAGGAACTGTCCTGTCCGATTAGGCATGCTCAGCGGCGCTCTGTGCCCGGCCCCCACCACCCCTCAACTCGCTCCAACCCTACGCCCCCCCCACTCCTTAGTTTAGCGGCCCCCCCATGGCTTCTTATGTGTAGGGATCAGGAGGGTCATTGCCCCATTGGCTTACCCCATTAAATGCTTTAGTCTTATTTCTTATTTTTATCATATATACAACATATGTCATGACCTTGTCTACTTCATTAAACTAATCACCATCCCTGGGTTTCTTAAAGCCTTTACATTTCCCTTCTTTTTTTTTTTTGAATCTCTTGTTGTCTAACACTTACGTAACGTCGTGATGTCATCGTCATGAAACCAAATAACTTGCCGATCGGACGTTTGAAAGTCTAATTTCATGTTATATGTCATATTGCAAGTTTGGTAGAGGAGGTAGAGAGATGTCCTTTAATATATTCGCTGTGTTTCCAGGGATTGTTGTTGTGTTCAAACTCGCACCTAATAAACTGGAGCTTATTTGTAAAACCATCAGGTGACATTTAAGATGAATGGCTTTTCAAATTCCCATCCAAGCTAGCTGTGATTTTACTCTTTTCTAGAGACCAACTATTTTTCATTTATTGACTTGAAAAAAAAAATCTCATTTGGAATGTGCCCTTGTACCACTTAGTTTCGACATTAAGTCATTGATTCCTATAAAGTGTTTTTTAATTAACGCTGCTGGTGTCTTTTGCGCCTTTCTGAGGTTTGGCGCCAGGAGATTCTAGAACACAGCGCCTGGCTATAAAATGGCCTGATGACATAACCTAAAGCCTCTCCTTTCCGCCGTGTGAGCCTGGATCGCCCGGGGCCACCGGGCAGCTGCCGACGTGGAGGACATACAGCGGGATGCATAAATGTGTATCCAGCTTCTGGACAAAGTCTCACCGGGTCAGACTTAATGTAACCGCACGCAGGAGTCCGACTTACGCGAAGGGGCCGCAGCGCGGAGCCGGCACCTTTGTGCGCACCTTGTTTTTGTTGTTTGCGACGGTTTGATGGCACCAGAAAACCTGACCCAGGACACGTTTCCAGTAAATAGGCCAAGCCTCGCATATGCTGTCTGCACATTTTGTCGTTTCTTTTTTTTTCCGGGAGGGTGGGTTATGCAAGCCCCTCTTTCACCGCTAATTCCATCAAAGCTTTGGGAGCACTTCTAATTGGGCGTCTCTATTTTTGGTTGTCTTCCAGCCCTGTTTTGCTGCCTTTGAGAAGAGGCAGCGCAGCGAATGTAAAGCCGTGCGATAACAGGGCCATTCGCCACAGCACCGAGTTTGACCCCGCAACCAGCCTCCATGACGGATGTGAGATGATTCCGAGCCCTCCAGCTCAGCGACCCGAACTCAGCACAAGTGAAATACACTCTTTTTCGTTCACTCTCTCACTCGCCCATCTTGCTCTCCATCTCTCTCTCTCTCCCCCTCTCTGTGATACTCTACAGATTGACTCGATGCTATATGCTGTCTATTTAAAGCTTTGCCATAACCACCCACTGCTGCTTTAAAAAGTGGTGACTCACCGAAACAGATCAGACATTGTGTGAATGTGTGTGTGTGCGTGTGCGTGTGCGCGTGCGCAGGCATATGTTTCTGTGTGCGATGTTACATAATCTCAGCTTTAGTTCTACTTTGCCCGAACCTTTTCTGTTCGGTGACGAGCGAGGCTGTTTTCTAACGATAGCACTTGCCTTTGCTTTAAAGCAGTATCTGCAGGATGACCAGATTAACGCAAAAACACAAGTCGTGCATTTATTGTCACTGGGTGGCGCTATTCTTTGTGCGTTCAGGAGGGGGTTTTATCGCCCCACGGCGGAATCAAACGCCAGCCTAGGCATTTTCTCCACTATCGGTCAAAAAGCAATGCGAGTGGAAAATAAGGTGGAGACGAAAGGCTGTGCGTGTGCAGTGCGACGACCAATTAGAAACAAACGGGGCACTACACATGGCATGTTGTGTATCTGTGACAAGAGCTCCCGGGCAGCCGGGCCGAGCTGCTTTCGCTGCCACAGTTTTGAGTCTCCCTCCCTCGCTCCTCTGCATTATTAACTAATCCCCTAAATAATTCACCGTGTTCCGTATCAAACAAATATTTTTACAACTTGCACCTCGCAGATAGGTGAGAGGACAGTTACTGCACCACGTCTGGTCCCGCCGAAGAGTTGCGGCCACGTTGCGTGTGTGTAATTGGAATTTTGTGTCCAGCTTCGGGGCAACGGTGAGGAGGATGACGCATGCGAGGTGAAAATCGCAATTGGCGTCCCAATGGAGAACTGTCACTCTCCTCTGAAACCACATATTGTGTCTCCGCTTGTCGTACCGTGTGCTTCTAAGTTCCTGCCCTTTCATACCATGTGCCACGAGTATTTATTGTTTGGATTTTCCGACTCCAAATTAGAGTGTGGGCCGCTATTGTGCATATTTTTCACACTTCAGTGGAACCTATGACACAAAGAGACGTTAATGGTGCGGGTTGACCGGCCGATGCGAGGCCACAAACCTCGTCACCACCAATGCGTGTTGCTGTGGTGGTGTGTTACTAAGCAAACGCTGCCTGGTGGGGAATTTTCAGACGCTGCCCGAGCCGCGATAGGCGGCGTCTTATAATCGAAAATGACGCCGTGATGTCATGGTGGGCGAGGTCTGACTCGTGTGCGGACTTGTTAGTCATGCTTTGATGCACAGTTTGAAGAGGAACTACAGGAAGCCTGGCGCACGCACGCACACGGAGCACGCACACACACACACACACACACAACCACACACACACACACACACACGTTTTGCACAGAAAGGAACACCGCCGCTGAGTGCTTAAAAGCAAAGCATCATTTGGTAGTCTGACTTTAAACCTTGGTTTCGTGTTTTTCGATGAGGTGACTTCAGATCGCAAAACCTCGGAGCAACAGAATGAGAGCGAGAAACGAGATATTCCTCCGAATTAAAGCTACATACCATGCGTTATATCTCCTCTTGTTATAATCTACTGTTTAATTCATGGCTCTGCTTTTAAAATGTGTGTCCCACTGTAAATTAAAACATAATGGTTGACACGATTACTGCTGTGCACTTCAATTAATGCTAATTCTTCACGTTTTAGGTTAAAACTCAAAGCCTATTATATATATATATATATATATATGATTATAAATTAAACTTTACTTTTTCAGAACAGTTAGTATGAAAGATTTTGTAAAGCAACAGCTATTGGGAATAGACACGTATTTCTCTGGCAGGAAATGTGTCCATGAAAAATATTTGCTTTTAATTAAAAGATGTTTTAGCCATAGCTATTTTTAATAGCGTATTAAATTGTACTTCACAAAAAATAAAACACCAAAAATTAAAAAAAGAAAAACCTCATTCCTTACAATTATTTCTACTTCTATTAAATTAGTTAGATAACGACTTGCATAACTAAGCAATCAGATATTCAAGAAACACTGTAAATTAAGTTATATTTTATTATTAGGTTAGATGTTGATATTATCCACCATATTCGTACTTAATTCTTCTTGCGGGAAAAATTGTGTAACTGTTACATAGTGGCAAATAATTCGATTTCCTCAAGACCATCCTTTATCTGGAATGCTGCATCTCTGTTCATGTGTTATAACACAATATTCTTTATTAGGGCAGAAAACTCTTTAAAAAAAATCTAATTATTATTTGAACATAGAACATTAAGTCATATTTAAAATGATCAAAACCACTACTCATTTACTTTGGTAGCACGATACACATTAATTGTACAAAAGTACAGTATGAGCAAACTGCAAATAATAGTACACATATTATTATTGACACAGGTTTTCTTAAATTGATGTTTTGTGGCTAGATTTACTTTCAAATTATTTGTAGAAATGTACTGTATTTTATTTAGCTTTCATTGGAATGGATATCATTTGTGCCACTTGAGGTCAATAATCAATGTCCCTAACTAAGTTTGATTTATTAAAACTAACATTTCGTCGTCACGGCTTCTCTCCCTTACAGTGGCCGGATTCCAAATATCTCAAAGCTAACTTCCACACGGCCCATTTATTAGAAAGCTGCTGGCTCATTATTTAGCAGGACTCGCTCACACACTCGGCAGCTGCAGCCACTCACTCCTCACATGCAATAAAGTTTGCTGCCTCATGTGGGGGATCTCTCCCTCCTTTTGAAGCCGACTTTTTTCGCTCCATAATTTATACATTTACCTTACTTGCTTCTGCGTGCGTTGGCCTCCTGCATTTTTTAAAGGCCGGGTAGTGAGGGAGTTTCTGTCATGCTCTCCTGCTTTGTTTCCGATCACGCGAGCTGCTGCCATCCCACATACGGGAACGCTGGCAGGACCGACTCATGCCACCAGGCTGGAAAAGAGAAAAACGCACACGGCGCAATGTCATGCTAACAAAATAGTCGACGCACAAGAGAGAGGGGAGGAAGAAGGCCCGCTCCCCCCTTTTTTTTTTTCGGAGGCAGAGACTCTGATGGTGCCATTGCGTGAGTGTCTCTCACACAAACACACACCAAGCGTAGCCATGCATGTGTGTGTGTGTGCGTGTGTGTGTGTGTGTGTCTCAGCAGGCGGAGGGGTGTCGAATCTTTCTCTCACACCCATGCATGCAGAAGAAGTCCACCGCCCCAGCTCCCCGAGGACGACACATGGCAGACAAAAATAGAGAAAGCGGGAGAGCCCGAGTTGAACACATTGAGGAAACTGAGAGATAGTTCCTGGATAAAGTTCTCTCACTGAATTACAGTAGTACATCGCATAAAAAAAAACCCACACAAAAAACATAAACATATGTGGCGTAAAAAAATCATCAGCCTCCGCAGCGTATGCATTCCCGTAATGTGGTCCATAAACGCATCCTTTACCGCTTACATTTGCATTTTATTACGTGGGATATTTGTGGTGAACATAAATGGATGATGGTCGGTAATGATTTAATGGAGAGTGTTACAGTTTATATGTGAATCCAGCAAAGTTATTTTTAGGGTTTTTTGTAGTTCATGGCAACTTAGGTAAACAAATAGATAATAAGCTCCCAGCTGTAACCCACTGTTAAAAGTTCAGCCGATAATTAAAAAACGAAATTACAGTACCATTTGATTAAACATTTTTTAATTTCATTTATTTACATCAATTTAAGAATTGCAAATTTAAATTTTGTTGTAGTTTCAATGGTTGCTTGGTTATTATTCACCAAATTCAATGCAACTGGATTTTTCATTGTACCATAATTACATTAGTGTACATTGGTTCACAATGGTGATGTTACAATTTACAAAACTTTTTTTTCTGATATACAACCACATTTTTACCTAATTATTTTTCAAATTTTTTGATGTTGACATTGATATATATTATTATTGTGTTTCGACCCACCATATTCTGTCATGAGAGTAATTTAAAATATAAAAAAGGAACTAAGTTGCTTCCCAAGGATTTCAAATAAATCACATATTTTTCAGTATTATTGAAATTCCAATCAAAAGTGATGTTTTCTTCCTACAATGGCTTAAACAACTTTCACTCCCAGTTTTAAGAGGTTCTCACAGTATTGTTACATTTCTACAACATAATAACCAAAAATGTGTTATAATACAAAATATTCAAACAAACTACTTTGAATGAATATCTGAAAATATATTTCTCAAATCCTACTTTTAAATCGTATTTTACTGTTTCCCATGATTTATTCTGCCAACGAGGTTATGGTTTCATCTGTTTCTGATGGTTTAGTGGTTGGCTTGTTTATTTGTCAGCAAGATAATATAAAAAGCACCCGAGCGGTTTGCACCATACTCTTTGGAACGATGGGCCATGGACAAAAGAAAAGATGCATTCAATTTCCAGGAATTTTTTTATCACATTTTTTTGAATTTGGTTATAGGGCACATGTTTTCCTAGAATTGTATTACTTTTGTAGATAATAATGTTTGGCAACTGGAGTAAAAAAATACCCAAAAAACAACTTTATCGTGCTGAGATTTATACGTTTTTTCAATTTGGTGCCGATCTACATAATTATCTGCATCTGAAAGAAGAAAGAAGAAAATGCTTGGCCTCGGCCCGTATGTGTGCCTAGTACCATTTCTCTTTCTTTCAATGAGTAATTTTTATGTTACCTTTCTTGATCCTAATCTAATATATATTTTTATATTTTTGAATACCTAAACAATGTTTTCATTTATCACATTATAATACAGATTAACCTTAACCCCACCATCACAATTATCCCATACCCTTAACCCTATCATTTAGAGAGAAACCAAGTTAAGTCATTTTTTCTAAATAATTCTTGATTTTTTCCCAATGTCTATATTATTTTTAATGTTTGTTAACAAATCTTACCAAGCTTTATTGTTATACCCGCATGTACCACGGGCAGTGGCGACGATGTACTACAATAAGCCAAGCCGTAATTTTGAATAATAATTTTTCACGTTTGAAAATATCTCCCCGAGAAACAAAGATTAATTTTGCTTACTGTCCAGAGAAATTCCCTGACGCCCCCTCCTCATCTCTGGGTCTCTCTGCCTCTCCCCCTCCTCCATGTGCTGTCATCTAGATTCCCTCCCTAACATGTAAATTTAGGTCAGGCCGCAGTCTCCTCTCCGGGCTTCGCAGGAAAAATGTGGAAATGGATTGTTTCACACCAGTTAATCTTATTGGGAGAGAGGGAGGGTGGAATGAAAACAACAGGGACTAATGTGGAGGACAAGGGAGACGGAGAGAGAGAGGAGGGGAGAACGAGTGGAGTGGTGGGTTTAGGCACAATAATGACATAGTAAGAGAAGTATAGGGGGGAAATAGAAAGGAGATGGGTGTAAGTGGGAGAGATGTGGAAAAAGAGGGGTCACATGGGTAGAAAAGATGGGGAGAGGCAGGCGAGGACGGAGGGATGGACAAAGGGGAGGAGCAGAGAGGCAAAGAAAAGACAAAAAGAAAAGTCTGCCTCCGAAGCTCCAACCTCCTGATTCCCAATCAGAGGAACAACGAGGAGCAGCTGGAGGAGCAGAGATTAAAAACACCTGAGCCACCACAGGGCGCGAGAAGCTGTTGTGGCGTGGACACCGCTTCCTGTCTCTGTTTCCCGTTTTTTTTTATTTAGCGTTTGAACACTTATATTTTTTAATTCCTCTCGGCTTTGTTCGATTGCTAGGTGTGTTATTTGAGTTGATTTGGGTTTGGTGTGTCGTTCGCCCCGAAACAGGGTGGGGCTTGACAGGGGAGAGAATCCTTTTGAAAAGAAGAAGAAGAAGAAAAAGTGTATGCCACTCACGTCTCATCTCAGAGCTCTGCCAGAGTCACAACTCTCAGCGCTGGCGGCTCACATGCTAACAGTCGGGCCATATGGCTTCATTATGAGACACGCAAAGCCACACACACATACCGACCCCGAAAGAGAACACACGTGCCTCCAAGAACACACAACTATATACACACGGCTGAAAATGCATGAGGGCGTGCACACACACACACACATACACACACACGCACACACACACTCGGGTGCAAACACATATTCCAGGGAGAAGAGGAGGTGTGTGAGGGATTGAATGGAGGGAGAGAGGAGGAGGAGGAGGAAGATGTAATGGCACGTTTGAGTTTTTCTACCTCAGGGGGCTCCATGGGAGAGCAGAGCTGTCCCAGTTACGAAAAAGCTTACATGAACAAACACGCACACACACACACACACACACACGCACACAGTCACGCACACCTATCCTCAGCAATCTGGGAAAACTGGAAGTAAACTGGAATATAATCATCGTTATCAGCAAATATTTGCAATGCATTACAACTAAAGTGCAAATCACAGTCTTTAAGTACATACAGTAACTGCCCAAGTACACACACAAAGGGACACACACTTCAAGTGGACACCAGGGAGGACAAAACGTCTGCCGCGGAAGCCTTTGGGGGGACTGGCGGGATAGGTTGCAGCGTAAGAAACCGCTCGCCACACATTCCAGTCATTAGTGTCACGATCCAGTCGCCGGCTGATCCCGCTCAGTCGGGGCCCTCCCCGGGGGCCTCCGGAGGTGTCCCGCCAGGGTCCCTCTCTGCGGACCAGGACAACTGGGGTTCGCGGAGAGGATGGGATAATCCGCACCACGCTCCCGGAGTGACAGGTACCCTGAGCGGACCCTTCCAGCGGCATTATTGCACCGCTGAGATTGAATTTGGAGAGCATAACAGACACTCGGGGACTTATCAAGTGACAGGAGGGCCAACACTGGGCCGATCAATGCTCGTTACAAAGCAGGCCGTTTAAAAAATCTACTCCGGCATCATATGTCTGTTTAGGCCAAATGTATGTCACCTCGACTCCGTGCAGTCATCAATAGAGATTGAAAGTGCTCGGCGACAGTTTATATTCGGTTTCGAAGCATTTTCTACTCTTTTTGTGCATTATATTTAATGCAGATGCGTGACTGACAAACATCTCAATATTACTACTCCAATTTAAAAATACTGCTGTTAAGCTGAGTATAGTTTTGCACCGAGGACACGGCGATTTTTTTTTTACCTTTAAAGTATTATTCGTCGGAGATTTATTGATGAATTGCTCGTAGGTGGGCGCGCGCGCCGCGGCATGTTCATTTCTTCAGATATTTTAGTTTTTAATTGTGAAGCCTGATTTGTCTCCCCGTGAGTTTGAGTACGAAAAATGCCTTTTCCCCTCGCTTGTCTGTTGCTCACATTTTCAGTCCCCGCAGACACACAGCGGTAATGATCCGTGGCTCACCGTATTTTTTAATAACTATTTGATCGGTACCAGATGATTTACCTCTGCTGTCTGTTATTGCCCCTTGAGTAATCAGCATATTATTTCGGAATTAGCGGGAGAACAAAGTGTTTTTAATAGATTTAACAGAGTCCTGCCGAGCTGCGAGCAGACATTTTTTTTTTTTTTTGATCAGCTAATGTGGTAAGTATGGATTTTTCGGCGGTTTCCTATTACAGCGTACAGCGGCTTATTGAATTCAACTAAGCATGTAATCCTGGAATTGCTGACTCCTCTTCATTTCAAATCACTTTTGAAATTCACCCGACATTCTAACGCACCAGGTCATGTGTTATGCTAATATAACGACTTCTTTGAATAGCTTTGGCAACATATTAGCGGGGCATTCGGATGGCGCTGCCTCGAAATTTAATCGGTCATCCTCTCCGAGTGTACTCATCTGTGACGCAATAAGGTCACGATAAGGTTAAGTGACATCCAAACCATAAATTACCGAGACGGTGCAAGCGCAATCCGGGCCTGAGGTGGACTCTGCACGCTCCGGCCATTTCAAACGTCTTTGCTCGGAGCCGAAAGGGGAATATGAACGCTATCGTTTGTATGCACTATTGCAAATGGGGTTCACACTTTATTTGGATGTTCAGTGTTCGTGAGGACCGACGACGGGCGAACCCCTTTGATGGTTCAGGTGAGGGTTAGCCAAACAGTTGAGTTAAAGTGTAACCAAAAAGAGTGTTGCCCAAAGTTGTCCATTCATTTCACTTTCCTTGATCCGCGCGGCACAGCCCCAACTACCACAACAACAACAAAAAAAAAAAGGGTCATAGGCGTTGCAATGGTTTTCACCCGACAACAGCAGAAACTGAACATTGTGTTTAATTGCTCTCCACGCTGACAATGGCCAACGCTTTACAGACCCCCGGTGTCCATTGTTCAGGTTAATTCATCTGGGCCAAGTTAAAGGAACAGATGAATGGACGCTGATGAAAAGAGAATGGAGCCCTGCAGTCTCAGTCACCACCGGACGGGTGCTCTCCTGGTTTCGGGGGGGGGTCTGAGTGGGAGCGGGGCAGGGGTGGGTTCGCTCTGTCGCCCGGGATACTGGCCGGATCCAGTCTGGAGGTCCCGCTGCTTTATTGGACAACACGCTTGACCCCGCGTTGACCCCAAATTGGCCCCTGACCCGAGTAGTCACACCTCATCAATGCAGCCATGCACGCGGTGCCGCGGGGGCCCGGAGAGCGCTGCCTACCTGCTGGCAGAGGCCCGCGGAGCAACGAGCGGCAGCGCGGATCAATATCATACAATGTGACATCTGCAGCCGCTTAAAATCGCATTTGGTGTAATCACCCTTTGATATGTTGTCATCGACCTGACGTGCGGCATCTGAAAAATGCGCTTTATGTGGTCCCCTACGTAGAATAAAGGAGTTTGAGGAGGGCCGAAGGGGGAACCTGTGCAGTGAGCGCTTGGTGTACTCGTCACTCCAGGTACACCTCACGATTGAACCTAAACGTAAACATCCAAATGATACGACATGATACGACATGATGTGACAAATAACATGATCAAAAAAAAGGCGAAACAAGTAAATCGGTCGCCCTGAGGATGTCACGGTAATCTCGCTCCCAGATTTCGTCGTGCTTATGATTGATGTCTCCTAACGGCTTCAGATGTGTCCTTTCCTGGATGTGCAGTCGTTTTGGGGAGGACAAATCAATAGGTTTTAAAGTATATCCCCCTAAATAGCCTGGGCAGTTGTTTTTTTTTTAAAGAGAGCAAATATAGAGCGTAGGTCCGCCGGGCGTGGTGCGGCGAATATGAAACCCTGCCTCTGGATCGGGCCTGTCACCGGTCTGTCAGCAAATACAAAGCGCGCACTAATCCCGCGGATTTCTTCGTCCTGCGGCCCTGACATGAAGAGAAATAGGACGACGCGCCCCATGATCTCTCAGATTGCTGTTTTTTTTTTTTTCGAGTGGCCAGCTGTCTCAGCTGAGAGTTCAGACTGGCGGGATCTGCACCCACACCCACGCACACACACGCGCACACACTGCGGCGAAAAAACAAGGAGTTAATACTAGTTGACTGTTATAACAGACAACGTTAAAATCCCCCGGAAAAAAGTCAAATAAATCTCGATTAACACGATTCAAAAGGCTTACGACATATTCCCGAAATGCTAGATTGGCCATCCATTTAAAAGGGTTTACTCTCTTTTATTCTGTAATTAGTGACTGTGTGTTGAATCTTTTGTGTCACATTTTTAAAAGGCCGGATAAAAGATGTTGGTATGGAACAGTTGGTTCCCACTCTGCACCCTGGCCGCTCTTTACTCTCTGATCCCAATCGGAATTATCAGTCAGAAGCCTTTTTGTTTTTCTTTTGGAAACTTTTCCTTTAATTCCACTTCGCCTCATGATTAATGAGAGGGTTTGTTGAATCACTGTGGCTCCACATTTACCCCAAAAGTTTTCACACAACCCAGATGTGGCAGGCTTGGTTAATTGATCCTTAGAATAAAAAAAAAAAAAAAAAAAAAAAAAAACTAAAAACAGTAAAAAAAAAAGACCTAGACACACAGTGCATACCTAAATGTGGTTTTAATTCTTGCTCGGTGAATGCGTTTCACTTCGTTTATTTATTCTTCACCCAAACATTTGCATACGTGGGCCGGACGGGGTGATTCACTGGAGTCGTTTTCTGGTGCACCGAGGGGGAACCTTTTTCGAGTTTTGATCTACATTAATTGTGAGAGATTTCCTCAGCCGGACGGAATAGTTTGCTGCACGCCGAGTGTTCCAGTTGCCGTGGCTCCGAGAGACAAGTTGAAGTTATATTATTATTATTGTTATTATTATATATATATATTTCTTTTTACTTCAGACTAGCTGCGGACTAGAAAATCTTTCATTTTCAAAAAATGAAATGAAACTGATATGGGCGGGACACTTTCCCCCGCCCAACTGAGTACAATTATCTACTTATGTTGTCGAGCACTTCCACCAAAATTAAAGGTATACAATAAAAATCGTTTTTTCCATGTGCAATATTTCCGTTAGCCCAGAGAGGTAGAGTCAGCGGAAAGTGTCTCGCTGCAGGCTCAAAAAAAAAAAAAAAAAAAAACTCTCTGTGGAGAGGGAGACTGATGCTGGCGATTTCCCTCTGACATAAAAACGACTTTTTTTTTGTGGCCCACTTCTTCTTCTTCCTTTTTCTTTTAAGAAGATTCGAAGCATTACCGCCAAGCCCCTCGGGCCGGGCAGAGCTGTTATGGCTGTTGTTTTTTGTTTTTTTTCCTTTCTTCCAGATATAATTAATCAGCACAAATCAGAGAGCCTATTGGAATAATGAGCGGGTTTGTCTTGGCCGCCGAGGCTAAGCCACCCTCCCACCCACCCTGCCAGCTAACCAATCTATCCACCTGACCGCAGCACCTCTGCTCACATAAATCTGCTGGACTGCTCTGCTATTTTTATTTATTATTATTTTTTTTTACTACATGTGTGCCTCTCTGAGTGGTCGCGCGTATTTGCATGCGCGCATCCCTGTGTGTGTTTTCGGTGAGTGGACTCGGTTTACGACCCCGGGCCCCCGCCGCGGCTGTAGTGAGACATTTCTTCTCGGGAGACGGATAGGAGGTCTCCCGATCCGGGGCGTGCCGCACACATCCATCACAGCGGCGGGGCTAGTTTCCCGGTGATTTAGGATTTAGCGAAGCGGCCCCGCTGGCCACTGTGCTCTGACCACAGCCATTCCATCACCCTCCCACCTCCCAGTTTTAATATCCCTCCACACGCGGCCAAAGGGCTCGGCCCATCTCTCCGTATCTCTCCCTCTCTCTTTGTGTCTTTTATTGGAAAACATGGATGAATGCAAAAAATCTGAAGAATACAGTCCGTGGTTGGGACCGATAATGGCCCAAATTGGGTCTCATTTGGTGAATTATGATACACTGGGTTTGAAAATGCATGTTTTTAATGATGTTTATATTTCATATTAAAGTCGGGTTTCCACGCAAAGTGTTTAGGATCGATTGATTTTAATGTGAAATTCTAGAGAGATGTGTTCCGGGGTTCCACTTACCACCATTTAACGTACATATATTGTGGCCTCGACATTTAAATCAACTTCGGACGGGATGAAAAGAAAAAAAAAAACTTCCTGAAACTTTGCACGAAATCACTACTGACTTTGGGAAACCATTTTAGGAAAAAAAAAACTTTTGTGGTGCTGATCTAATTTCTTTTAATTCCTGTCAAACTTAGTTTATTTGAAGACGGAGTGCCTCCACTCCCACATCCTTTCCATAAGTGTTTAGGTTGAGTCTGTTTCAAGTAATATCGTGTATTGAGGGTACAGTCGGAGCGTTCCCCGGCCCCGGGTTTTTTTTTTTTTGGATTGCCCGCTGTCCATTTACACAAAGCGGATTTTACATCAGCCAGCTTAGAAGTGAGCATTGCTTTGAAGTGCTCTAATCCTTCCTCTACCTTCAGACAACCCCTCCACGTCCACTGCAGAGTCCCAGCCCCAGCTAACTACACACGCTGGACAGTCCACACCACTTAACCTCAAACACGCACACGCACATCATGCATGCTCATACGCACATACGCCTACTGTGTAATAGTTGAACATACATGTAACGGCACCAAATTTTGCCCGAAGTGCAACACACTTCAAATAAGGGGGAGGAATATTGTAGAAAACGGTTTAAATGAAAAAAAATATATAATTTTCTCATTTTAGCAAAAGAATACCATACTTATTAATAAAGTGTCCCCATCCACAAAAGACTCATTTATTTAAATGGTTTTGTTTATAATATATTATTTGAGACCCAAGCTAAATTGAATTAAAAAGAATATTAAAACAAAATGTAACGAACGGATACTATAGGAAAATATTTAATATATTTTTTCAATGGGCAGAAATCTTTTTTTCCACTTTGTACATGATCTTCAGATACATTTCGCCATTTGAAGGGGGAAGTTCTGTGACTTTTACATACACCGTGGAAAATACATAACGTAACGTATCAACCGCTTTGTTCCTTTTGATTTTACATTTTTGAATTTATATTTATAAGTCGGATCATTCGGAATTGCTTTGTCGTCGAACCACTCACACCCAAGGCCCTTAATTTACATAGGAACGCATTGTTTCTACGGCTCATTTTGAACTTTTTCAACTAAGTCCTCGCTAAGTCCACATGTGACTCGACACCAGAGCAGGCAGAAACCTTACGTCAGATCCAGCCGAAGGCCTCGCGTCCAGTCCCAGTGAAAGTGTGCAGCGAAGAGGCAGAGCTGTCAGAGTGGGTGGCGTAACCGAGCTGACAGCCTGCTGTGGGCCGCAGCTCTTTATTCCACAGACACAGATCAGCAATTTTCAATTTCCTCCCTGCCGCACGGCGAAGGCCACACACTACCAAAAAACACCCTTCGAAACAACAAAGGCCGACTTCCTCGGACTTCAGGAAGACGGCTAACGATTGGACCCGGGGCTGGGGGGCGACGCGTCATCCAATCCGGGGTGTCGTTGTTGGTGGGTGGTCTCCGAGTCCTTTTTATGCTCCGGCTGACAGTTTTAACCAATCAGCCGCCAGATGGGGTCACCAAATCCTCACCGACAGCACCCCTACAGGCCGGGGCTGAATGAGGAGCGACAGCAATGAGAGGAGAACAATGAATAACATCAATAATACAGTGTGCCAGGCTTATGCTGTGTGTGTGTGTGTGTGTGTGTGTGTGTGTGTGTGTGTCTGTCTGTGTGCGTGTGTTCAGGTTGATATATTTCAATCCAACATTTCAATCCAGCTGTTCACTAATATTGTAGACTCATGAATAACCTACATTCCACTTCTGTTGTCTTTGCATGACCACTTGTGTGTGTGCGTGCGCGAGTGTGTGTGTCCTCCTGGTGCTGGAACCACAGTGTATGTTGGCTGCTCCCCTCCCTCCCTCCGCTGTGTGCCAGTTCTCCGTCTAAAAGGAATCTCGAGCTTTCAAGGCTCTTTTTTGTGAACCGCTCATCAAAAGCCTCCGCAAAACGCTCCCACTGACGATTTTGAAGTCAGTATCCCCTCTTTTTTTTTTTTTTTTTTTTTTACTTTGGATCAAATCTTCTGGTCATGGTTCTGTGGCTCGCTCTCTTCATTTTTCTAAATTATATGTATGAGCTCCAATGCAAATGAGGCCACTGTTTTTCTGGACCAGGTAACAGAGTGATGGAAATTGACCAGTTTGATTTATCTCCATAGCTGGCTCTCATTTTTTCTTTTCTTTTTTGCTGTTAAATATGTTTTTTTCATTTGTCTTTTTAGTCTGAAATCATGTGGAATAAAAAAAACAAAAAAAACAGACACCAGACTGACCTTCATGGAAACTCTTGAAGATCAGACTTGACTGATTAAAACAAACATTTCTAAAGCTAAGGCTGCAACTTATTACTTGCCATGGCAAGGTCCAAACTAGCATTTGCACTTCAAGTACGTTTCTAGGGAAGCGCAATGTAGGGTAAAAACAATCATTTCACCCAGGCGCGGATCATCATATTATTCACTTTAATAAACTCCACACTATATGTTTTCACACTTTGCTCTTACCTCCCCATTAGAATAATAAAAAACGAAAGAAACAAGAGTCTCCATGTCCAGTCTCTCAGGATTTTATTTCCCCCCCCTCTCTGGACGACGATCCCGACATTCCTGGCCATTGCCAATATGGTTGGGTTTTTTTTATTTTTTTTCCGTCCTTGGTGGACTCTGATGATTTGGACAGACAGCCAGTGGAAAATCGGACCGTTTTGGTCTTTCTGTTGGTGGAGCAGGACAGTCACGGGACACTTTCTCTCACCGAAACACCGAAGGCCTTTTTGTCCCCCCATTGGAAGCGATGACGGTGTCACCGGGGGATGGAGTGATCCGTGTTGCTGGCAGCGACGGCCCCGCCGCAGATAAAACTCGATTTAATTCCATTTTCTTTCCAAAAAAACGCAGGCAGGGTCGATGTATCATCCACCGGCATGGCTGCCTCATTGGAACACAACTGCGACACTGGATCGCACCGTTTTCTGCCTGCAAACAAAGAACAGCACAACACAAAAACCTGCTCTGAATAAAATCAAATTCACTTCTGATGAAAAGACATCCCTCATGAATTGGGAACTCGGGCCAGGCCTCTTGGTTGGCAAGTACACGCAACAGTATTTTATCCTTTCTGGTCCAGAATGACACACACTGGACGATGAGACTTCAGCCCAATGCTTATGAATATTAAAAAAAACAAAAAACATTTAACCCTTTTTCCTCCGTTTAAGTACATTTGAAGATGTCGTTGGATAATAACTGAAGTTTTGGCTTGTAATTTTATCTCTCACCTTTGTTGTCTGCCGCATAAGTTGGACTTGCCTGGGATTTTACGATCTTTGAGACTTTCTGCCGTGTGTTATTGTTCCCCCGCTTCAGCTTTCTTTTCTTTTCTTTTTTTTTTCGCACTCACCTGTGTTTGAAAACCTTGGCAATTTCTCCGGCGAGCGCTAGTGTATCACAAGCCGATACGCAGCCCATGACTTATGACACCATACCCACGCTGTTATTAACGGTTAAGCACACACATGTGTTTCAAATAGATTTTTGGTTTTGAAAATGTAATTTAAGGATGGCAGTTAGAGCTATTGCATACACAGTGAGTAACATAAGTGCAAATACGACTCTCCTGGCTCCCCTTAAAAACGGGGAAATGACCCCGACTGTGCCCGGTACCGCCATACCTGGAGAACTCATGACTTTAGACATCCAGGGACCCAAAAATAAATAAAATGAATAAATAGAATACTACCAATTTAATAGCAAGGTGTCCACCTGATGAGATGCCCGAGTGATAAAAAGCGCCGTGCCCTGACCCCCTGAAACCAAAGATTTAGTGTGAACACCATAGTTCAGCGAAACCAAACAATCCCGTGTCCTCTCCCTTTAATAAGCACTCACACTCCATTTCCTGCCTTTGGTTCCAGGGCAGAGAGCAGATTGTTGTCCACAGAGCGGATGATGTTGACAGGAGGTTAAGCCAGAGAGAGCTTTCTTGGATCCGCTCCTACTGAACACTGTAACCTCATTTGGAGTTGGTCGCGTTTGTCTGGGCCGGCACACTGGAACTGATTTTATGTGTCCTGTGTTACATGATCAGCGGTGTTCGAATACCACTCGTCCACGTGGTGACTTTTCTTTTTTTTTCCCGTTATCGTCATCGTGCATCGTCGGGTTATTGCTACCTTTTGACGGATGTGTTGTCCGTTCAGGGTAACGGAGTGACGTTCCTCTGTGCGGCTGCATTGCTTTGAAGAAGCTCTCAAAATGAAAGGGAAGATTTTTAATTTATTTTATGCACAGATTTGAGGCCCAAGGATGCTCATTCAATCGAGGTTGTATAAAAAAAAAAACGAAACAATAAAAAAACGACAAAATGCCCGGCCATAATCAGCCGCCTCGCAACACAGAGCTCGGGAGCGCCTGAAATGATGAAAGCGGGCGTTAAACTGTCATCGTAAAACCTTCCACTCCTCCCTCCCTGCCAACTTAAATAAAAAGTGTTTGCGTCCGTCAGAGGCAATTTACTCATCCGCTGTGATAGATGAGGAGCCGATAATAAGGAGGAAGTGAACGTATCAGGTAAGCAATTAAAGCCAAGTGCGCCCCCCCCCCCCCCCCCCCCTATAAGAGACAGCTCCTCCTCCTCCTCCTCCTCCTCCTCCTCCTCCTCCTCCTCTGCGCTCCTCGGCGTTCATTAGGCCCGGCCTCCCCAAACACTGTTTTATCTATAGGAAACTTTACTGCGTTGAACCTCTGATCACCCTGATCCACCTCGGGGCTAATTAAACAGGGGCTCATACGATGTGTTCCTGCATTCATGCGTGTATGTGGGTGTGTGTTTGTGTGTAATCCATGAAGTGTGTCTCTTTATCTCCTCACCGGTTCTTCCTCCTCTCTCTCTCTCTCTCTCTCTCTCTCTCTCTCTCTCTCTCTCTTCCCCCCACCCTCCCTTTCCTTGTCAGTCGGGCTCAGGGAAATGATGCTGAATGCTGCATGCCGAAAATATGGCACACGCTGAAAGCAGCATTTAAATCTTGACAGTGGCTGGGATTAGCTAGGTAACGAGGAGGACAGCTCGGGGGGAAAAAAAAACAAGCCGGGCGAGGTGAAGTCGAGGACAGGGGAGGCAGAGGAAATGAGCACAATAAAAAAATAAATAAAAAAAGAAGGGGGATGGATTTCCACCCTAAGTTTGATAATTATCCCTAAAAACTATCTGCAGCTTTTCTTTGAAGTTTTCCCCCACTTTTTAATGATTGTCAAGTTTTTTGTTCTCTTTTTCTTCCTTCAATGTCAGTTCAAATGGCCTGGAGTTCTAAAGTCCTCCTGTGGCCTTTCTTGTGTGCCATCATTATCTGTGAAAAAAAGACACACAAAGTGACTTACAAGAAACACTTGGCTTTCTTGGATGTCCCACTCACCCTCTCCCTTATATTATGTTTTCTTCTAATCAATTCACATGTGCTGAGCTAAAGGCAAAACAGGATCCTGGCTGCGACTTTAGCCCCCCCCCCCCCCCTCCTCCTTTTCGCTATTGGACTATGCGGACTGCAGCCGACTAAATCCTAATCCTCTCTCCCTGAGAGTCCTCCGCAAAAACCTTGACTTGATGAACATGTGCCGAACCGACTCCGATGGCTCCCTCTCCGTGTCCGGAGAGAGGACGTGGTGGAGAGAGAAAAAAAACAAAACGCGAGAGATTGAGGAGGAAGGGGGTTCCAATTAATCCGCTCTCCAAGAAGGGCACCCTGTCTGACACCAACACGTGCAGTGTGTACATTCAGCTCCATGATGGACTTGTGGTGGTGTAGTTTTTCTTTTTTTTTCGGGGGGGGGGGGGGGGGAAATAGCAGCTTAAGTTTTTCTTTTTTTTTCGGGGGGGGGGGGGGAGGAAATAGCAGCTTATACACCACATGCCTGCCCTGCCTATGTGCGCGCAGCATATACATGGCATTTATGTTTTATGCATGAGCTATTATGCAATCTCTATGTCAGGGCCTTATGCTGCGGACGCATTTTTATGCAGACAGCATAGGCATTTCTTTTTTCTCCCTTTCCCTCCCGTTTCATATTCCCGGGCTAAGCAATGACACACGCTGATATATATTCCATCATGTCACTCACGGCGGAGACGTGAGCTTAAGTGGTATGAAAGGAGGGCAACACAACCTCAACACCACTGACACACACACACACACACTTGGCCGGCCCAAACTGTTTACAATCCTCTCCGGCTGGAATAAATCCATATAGGGTGCAGCCCGTTGTAATTCAGGAAAAAATGGAATATCCTCTCGTGATTTTTTTTTTTTTTTTTTTTTTTTTAAGAGAGCACTGTGTGGTTACGAGGGCTTTAAAGTCACAGACTGGAAACCATAAAGCAAGTTAGCCAAACATTTTTTTTTTTCTTTAAATCAGTCTCTAGTCCACATCAGTGGCAGTGTGTAATCCCAGTCGTCCACTAATATGCTAAAATTTCCATCCTTTTTTTTTTGTTGTAAGATATAAACTTTCGATTAGGAGCTGGTTGTTATTTTTTCTGTACGAGAGTCGTACGCTGCTCTTACGTTATGAGTCACCCTCCATTCCTCCAGAGCCTCGCTGACTTTTTCTGCTATCAGGTTCAACTATTTCCATGACAAACGCACGTCTCTGCGGCCATTTAAATCACTGCTTAGTCTCTGAGTTCAGTTTCGGAACGCCGCTGGGGTCTCTGCCCCTTTCGGGAGGTTGTGTGTCAAATGACCTAAACTCATGATCTTAAGGCAGGGCCACATTGTTTCAGGCTAAGCCCATATGCGAGTTAAATGCTCCTCACTCTTGCTTGTACACAGTACGGCACATTCTTGGTCAGTGAAACCGACAAGCTCACACACACACGCACACACACACACACACGCGCAAACACATGAGTTAACAGGGCCGTGGATTGAGCGCTGGTTGGTGTTGGGTGTGGTGTGCGCCGAAAGCCTTGATCTCCCGGGTCAGGATGGATGTCGTGAGGGTTTGATCGCTCCAGATGACTCCCAGGGTGCACCTGGCTCACCGATGTACTGAAGCCTGGGGTTTGGTAGCGAAGTGTTCTGCACTGAAGCTGGCGACAGAGGTCGTGTGAACTCTATATTCTGTATTTATTTCATCTGACAATTCAAATCACACAAAACACATTCGGCTATCTGGTGCTTACTATATCTCTAGTAAATGCATGTAGTGACACATTATAATCAGTGTAATATCAGTTGATACCATAAATAAACCAAAGCACTCCATGGGGGGTATTGACAGGTATATCCGGTTTGAAAGTGAAACGCCATTCTTGGCTCCATTTATCAGTCTAACCTTGGTTGTCAGTGATGTGTCAGTGCTTTGCTGCTGTCACTTCACTGTCTCGTCAGAGAGAAGCCCACGGAGAGAGCACAGACAGGCCCTCTGAACCCTGCCGCTCACTGGTTCGGACCCTGACACATCACACGCATGCACACACACATCACAGGCATCACACACACACACACACACACACTCGCACATCTCACACACGCTTGACAGACTGACAGCGTTGGCTGCTGGCATACTGACCACACCATGGAAAATGATACAAGGTCACTTAGTTTTTATTAGTAACAGCTTACTGAGTGACATTGGAAAGCTTTTTCTTTTTAAGCTTTTTGCCTTTTTTGCATTTTATTTTGTCTTTGCAGCTGCTGATGTGGCTCCGGGTGGACACATTATTATCACATCCACGGTCGGGTCTCGACTTTGGCAGGAGACAAGACAACGTTAAGTCTGTTTTTGGTCATAAAAAAACAAATCAACCCATTTTACACTAAAAGCTTTACTTGACTCTGTTTTATGACTGTATTACAAGTCCAAAAAAAAGTGAAAAACATAAATTCTTATCTGGAATCATGCACAAGACAAAAGCCAGAGCCGCGTGTTTTTTTTTCAAATTCCCAACCGACAACCTCGGAGGTACTGCGGAGGGATGCAGAAAATGTGATAACGCTGAGGCCGACAAGAGGAAGGGGATAATGCCCGGTTTGTGTGAGGTATATATTAGAGGACACGACAGATGTAGGGAGGCGCTGCTGTGAGGCAACAACAACATAATCGACTCAGGAACACTGAACGCTCCCCTGTTAGCGTGTCCTCTTATCCTGGTGGCTCAGCCGCGGCCTTTGTTGTTCCCGACAATGGTGGCGTTGTGCTGGCGTGTCCTTCTTTCACGGCCATTGTTTCCTCACCTTTAACTCGACGGCGAGGGACGACGTCTCCGCGGAGAAGGCCGCGACCTCTCGTCATTAAATCACCGCCTTCCACTCCCCCGCCTCGCTTTGTTTTAACCCTTTCCCTTCCCTCCGAATGTGTAATTATAGATGACCTTAATCAGTCATCACTGTTTTTTGGGGTTCTCAAACTGCCAATTTCGGGTCATTCTGGTCACTATTAGCAAAACATCCACTGAACAAAAAATTGCTTATTCGTCCTGGTTTCTCTCCCTCCGTCCTTTAACTTCTAATTCCTGCCTGCTTCCCTCTCGCCCTGCATCACCCATGTGTTACTGGTGATATGTCTGAGTCGGGGGACTAGACACATCCACTCGCGCACACACATACTCATTACAGGGCAGAAGCTGGAGTCGGAGGCAGTATTAATCCTATTTCTGCTTGTTAATGGGATTATGTCTTTTAATTAAAGGCAAGTGGAGAGCAATTATGAGCAGTGAGAGGATGTGGCACAGTTCACTGTCCTGTCATCGTTGCTGTGTTCAAGGTGCTCCCGCGCCACTGGACTTGGGTATGAGGGTGTCGGAATGTTAAAAATAGCTTCATCTTTAAAAAAAAAAAAATATCTATCTTTATTTGCGCATTCAATCATTATTGGCGACCCCCGGGCTGCGGAATTATGAGAGAAAAATGTAACAATTCTTTCTCTTCTGCAAGCTTTGTTTTGGTAAATTCTTGCTGAGATTTTTTTTTAAGCTGTGTTTAAGTGGGGAACGAGGAGCAGCTGGAGACACAGGTGCGCGTGGTTCAGGTGACGGGCTGACGGGCTTTTAGACACCCGGTGAGCAGGGTCAGGGTAAGTGCCGGGTTTTCAACAGAAGAGGAGGAATGAGCCGCCAATACGGCCTAAGGTCAGTTGTTTCCCACAAATTTATATGAACTTCTTTGTACTGCTTAAATTAACATACACCCATTATTTCCAAAGAGACAAGCATTTTATTCAATCACGGTGAAATGTATTGAAAGGTTTTTGTCTTGGTGGCAGAGCTGCTTGCTCTTCATCATATAATCAATCTAAAATATGGTCACTGATAAACCTGTGGTGTCGAGATAATTCCCCCGTTCGACGGAACACGGATTCCATTAGCGAGGTGAGAACTGTCTCTCTGCGTCCTTTTTTCACTGCATCCAAATCCACTTAGACGGGTACGTGAGACTGGAGCGGCATTACGAGCTGCAGTAGTTACAGAGATCGAGAGAGAGAGAAAAGAGGTTTACACCTCTCATTTAATTACATCTACCAGCTGCGAGCTCGCTAATGTGTCACTGAAGGACACGCCACCCCCACATCACAATCAAAAAAAAAACAGACTGTTAACTTGTTTAATATAATATTAATTCAACGATATGAAACAATCGTTTTTTGTAGTATTTGAAGACGACACAAATATAAACATATGTACTCTGAATAAGGTGATGAGGACAATAGAAGGCCCACATGAAACCCAGAGGCCAGATGATGCATTACAGGCCAACTCCTCTGTTTTCCTGCTGCTATTGTTTGATAGAAAACAAAGAAAAAACATTTCTCTCATTCACAAACATTCATCAATAACGTGGTAAATTGCCCAAACGCCGTGTGATCGCAAGATTAACTCGTCGGAGCAAGCCCTCCCTTTGTTTTTCTGCCTTTCCACCAAAATCTTTTGAGTGACGAATTCGCCCCCGGGACATTTGTCCTAAAAAGTAACCCATGAAACCAAAATACATCAAAACATGCACAAGCATATTTCCACACTCCCTCTTGCACTTGCAGACGCGATTCTGTCTTCATCCGCCGTTTCGCATTTTCCCCATGAACAAGGCAGCGTTTTGTTCCAATTAGTCCCAGCAGACGAGCTCCCAGCAGCCACCCAGCCAGCCCGCAGGGTGATTAAACCCAGCACACCTTGTATTCCTCCAACGGATTAACATACAACTACACTGCAGGCAGAGCGAGAGGGACGGATAAGAGAAAAGGTAGACGGAGGGAGGATGCATTGAAAGACTGCAGGAGTGGCAAGAGTAACGCAATGAATCAAAGGTAGAAGGAATAATGAAAGGAGAAATTATTTGAATGTTGCCTCTGCTTCATTTCTTATAAAACACTCACCTTTCATGAGAGGGATGCTCAAGCGCGGTAAAATCATTAAGTGGGATACTTGAAGAAGTTCCAGAGACACATGCAGCTTCTTTGAAAAAAGACACCGTATATAACAGGCTGTAATGTTGCAGAATGAGGAATACAAAAAGATGAACATATATACATATAAAAATAATAAACAAGTAATAGATGCGTTTTTATACGCAATATAGGTCACTCTATTATTATTAATTAATTATAATATTTATTATGTCCATTATATATTCTGGAGCCTGGTCACGTAGAGCTCTGTACGATTTTACAAGGAATTTTATAATTAGCAGGAAGCCATTTTTGAGAGGTTAAAATAGGTGTAATCTGTGACCATCTGTTGGATCCGTGGGGTCTACGACTTCTCTATGCACCGAAAACCTTGAGAAGTCCAATGTCAAACTGATGCGGTATGACAGGTGTTATCTCTGGTGCAGAATATGAAGCCGAAGAAGAGTTAGTTTCACGGGTTTCCCAATATATGAGGTCCAGGTTTTTATGTGTATGTATGTACAGCCGGGTGGTCTTCGTTTCATCAGATTTTGAAACAAAAATATTTCTATACTATACTGACCCCATAAAAGGTAAACTTCTCAGGAAGTTTTCAGGGACTCCGAACGCACTGGTCTTGGTCGCGTGTTGCTTGGACATTGGGAAGTGGGCGAAAGAGCGAGATAGTTTTGTCCATCTTGACTGTTCACTAATTTCCAGATGTCTGAGCAAAACGGGACCAAGACCAACGCGTTCATCGGGAAGTGGGCGAAAGTGCTTGATAAAATGGTGTGTTTTGACCGTTCACCCATTTCCCGACGTCCGAGCGACACGGAACCAAGACCAGCGCGTTCGGCATCCCTGAAAACCCCTCAGTACCAACTTTTATCTTTCTAGCAGCAATTTTTTACTAAAACCCTAACCCTAATTCCACAGTCATAGGGGTTATAAGCCTGGAATTAGGGTTAGGGTTAGGGTTAGGGTTACCAAAACCCTAACTCCAGGCTTATAAGCCCTATGAATGTGGAATTAGGGCTAGGGTTTTGGTGAAAGATTGCTGGTAGAAAGATAAAAGTTGGTACTGGGGGGTTTTCAGGGATGCCGAACGCGCTGGTTTTGGTCCCGTCTCGCTCGGACATCGGGAAGTGGGCGAAAGTGCTTGATAAAATGGTGTGTTTTGACCGTTCACCCAATTCCCGACGTCCGAGCGACACGGAACCAAGACCAGCGCGTTCGGCATCCCTGAAAACCCCTCAGTACCAACTTTTATCTTTCTAGCAGCAATTTTTTACTAAAACCCTAACCCTAATTCCACAGTCATAGGGGTTATAAGCCTGGAATTAGGGTTAGGGTTAGGGTTAGGGTTACCAAAACCCTAACTCCAGGCTTATAA
>JAFBJU010026073.1:391173-441109 GCA_016785305.1 Colistium nudipinnis | reverse complement strand
CTGGTCTTGGTCCGTGGTCGCTCGGACATCGGGAAGTGGGCGAAAGTGCGTGATTAAATTGTGTGTTTTGACCGTTCACCCATTTCCCGATGTCCGAGCGACACGGGACCAAGACCAGCGCGTGCGGCATCCCTGAAAACCCCCTCAGTACCAACTTTTATCTTTCTAGCAGCAATCTTTCACCAAAACCCTAACCCCAATTCCACAGTCATAGGGGTTATAAGCCTGGAATTAGGGTTAGGGTTAGGGTTACCAAAACCCTAACTCCAGGCTTATAAGCCCTATGACTGTGGAATTAGGGTTAGGGTTTCGGTGAGGGGTCGCTGCTAAAAAGATGAAAGTTGGTACTGGTGGGTTTTCAGGGACCCCGAACACACTGGTCTTGGTCCCGTGTCGCTCGGACATCGGGAAGTGGGCGAAAGTGCGTGATAAAATTGTGTGTTTTGACCGTTCACCCATTTCCCGATGTCCGAGAGACACAGGACCAAGACCAGCGTGTTCAACATGGCACCATGGCTAAGGGTGAAAAAGCTTACAATTTCAAGACCTTTGAGCAACCTCTAAATATTACTATATTGTACTGAAATTGTATACAGGGTGTTTCTTCATCATTTTGTAACTAATAAGAGGGTCAGAGCAAGATATTCCCAAACTCAAAAAGAAGGACCACTGTAATGTACAGGTGTTACATTGTTCACATTGGTAAATACAGTTTGACGGGTGTAGTGGGGAAATAACGATGCAATGATGAATGTCATTATTCATGAATCTTTTTTTGCACCACTGATTGATCATAGGCAACATGACTTTGGCAATTTTTTCCATGACAACAGATATGACAATGACTTTATGACGAGCAAAGACTAGCTTTTATCATCCATTTATAGTCACATTGCTGCCTTTTAGAGCTTTCATGCAATCTGACTAGCATGTCAAAACTGAGTTTCTTGAAAGTGCTTAGAGAAAAAAAACAGACAATATGAAAAACTATACAAAAAAAGCACTGCCTTGACTTTCCACCCGTCAAACTCATTCAAAATCCTTCAAATGTTACAAAAAATAATATTCTCTAATCCCCTTTCCATGCAGATATTTTGACAATTAATCACAATAAAAATAGCAGCATTCCATTAATGTGAGCCAGTTCCAGGGATCTGCTGTGGTGCATGCTGGGTTGTTTTAATGAACATTTCAGTGTGACTCACTCTTCATTGATGTTCCACCTGAGCTTTCCCTGGTTTGACAATCCAAGATGCCCACAGAGCGATCATTAATTAAATAGAAAAAGGGAGAGGAACGTGAAGTTTTGTCGAGTATTTCTAAAAGAGATATCCTCTTTGCCTTTTTAAATCCACCCAGGCTTCGTCTGTACATTTAAAGATTAAGTCTTCCCCCTTTCCTCCGGCTCGCTTTATCTTCCCCACCAGTTCCTCCCCATCTGTCTTAATCTCATTACAGACAACCGGGTTGGTCCCCCGATAAACAGCACTATTACCCCACAGTGACCCCCATCACTGTTTACATGGTTAACAGCGCGCTTGACCCCAAACACACTCTCATTTCCTATGCTACAGGCCCCATTAATGCGCATTTTATGTGTGTGTGTGTTTGTGTAGGTTTGTGTGTGGCCACGCTGAGATACTGACGCCAGCGATGACGGTGTTTGCTCAGTTGTGCTATATTACTGCCAGAGAAGCCGGTGTTTGAAGTAGCCAAGGTGAAAGTGGTGGTTGGATTGGCTGGATGGGGAACAGGAACAAAGCTATTTGCTTACGGCCTATGTGAATAGGTAAAATGTGATCAAATGTGCAGGGGGTACGGTTTTGATATTTACAGAGTATGAGAGGCTTCTGTGCTGTGTAAAAGCAGGGATCGTTAACGGATACAATTCTGGAGCTTTAAGTTGTAGTTTACGGCAGGCAATCCGGTGGAGAACAAAGGAAAAGGAGGTGGTGCGGTGCGTGCGGAAGGTTTGACGGGGGCAGGTGAGCAAGTTCAAAGGTGAGTGTGAATGTCAGGTGGTGGCGAGAGGCAGGGGACATGAGAGACACTCACAGGGACAGGTAGCAGGAAGTAACGAGACAATTCCCAGGTGTGTGGCTGACATTGTAGCCAGAGGGGCGGCTAACAGAATCTTACAGATACTACACCTATTTTTTGGTAGGATATATGCCAGCGTCAATATAAGCAGCAATTTTTTTGGAAGTCTATTTCTTGCTGCAGCCATTTCCTTGGATTATAAGTGTGTCTGCAAACAATCTTCCTTATAAATGCACACAAGTGCACGCCCATGTTGTGCGCACTAACCCCGCTCGGGTACCCGCGCCAAACTGACACATGAATGCAGTGTCGGTCCGGACAAAAGCGATGCATCATGTGGAGCTATTTAACGGCTTTAAATGAAAGTGCTTCAAAACTGAAATGTATGGGAGAAGCCTCTCGCTTCTGTGGCAACGCCGCGGATTTGCATGCTACATGCTATTCAGTCTTCCACTGGGAATCAACAGGAGGCAGGTAGACATTCTACCACTCCTTCGAATGAGTGTTTCAGTCGTTATTGCATTGCTCAAAAAAAAAGTAAACTTTGCGTACAGTACTGAAAAATATTTTTGTCATCCGCCTGTCTCCACAATAATATAAGGGTTATGGAAGCCAAAGTATGGATGAGCGAGTGAATAATAAAAAGCATTTGTGTCATAAAATGTCCACGCAAGTAGCCAAGGGTGGGGCGGTGGACGAAATGAACACAAGGTCAGCCTTTGGAATCCTCAAACACATTGTGTGTCTGTGTGTGTCCGCATGTATGTGCGATGACTCACTCCTCAGCTGTGGAGATTACTGGTACCCCGAGCTTTGAGCGGAGGCCTTCAGGGATCTTCGGGGATAAGAGCCCCCACATGCCATTATTAAAGTATGAGTTAATTAACTCACGAGTCGCCCGCACACTCCGTGACCTTCCTCACACCTCGCTGACCCGTGTACCGACACTACGCAGGTCCTGAAAGTCACACGAGTCATCGTAACGCCACAGATCCGTTTTCCTTTCTTTAACTTCAACATTATTTACCTCGAGGCGTCCCTCACGGCTGAACCCGCCTTCAAGCTGACTCCTCGCCTTACTTTGTACTTTCTGCTTTCACTGTACGACTACTATTGAAATTTTAACCTACATTTTTTTTTCTTCACATTTTGAACCTTCGCAGTTCCGACAGCAGCCTCTTATTAGCCAAATTTGAATAATACATGACCCAAGCAAAAATTGTAATGCTGTGTAAAAAAAAAAAAAAAAGATCCCTTCCAGAACACGGATGTGACACTGAGCTGCAAACTTTCATCAGCTGTTGATTTAAATTACCTCTCACAATGCAGCGAGAGTCAGGGGTCAACTACTGAACAGGTGTGAGTTACTAAACGATGACAAACTATTACATTTGGATGTTTTTGTGTTAATGAGCAAATTCCAGCTCCAACCAGTTTAGGTACAACGTGTAACCCATGTGTTAATAGATAATTAATAGAACATCTCACCTTATGACCACCCAAGTGATCATCACATTGGAACACGCACATACATACATACATGGTGACCGCACCTGTCTCAAAAAAAAAAAAAAAAAAGGGCTGATCAGTGTGAAGTCTTAGGAGTCATAAGAAGTGAGTGTTCTTGTCCTCACAAGCACATGAAATCAATAAAATGGGAATATTATTTATGTGTGCTTGACTTTACGTGTTTTACATGCCGATCAAAATTTGCACCTGAAGCAGATTTTATGTATGCAAACACATTGCTGCGGGGTGACAGGCTGAGTTTGTGGATGTGTGTGTTTGTGTGTCTGATTGTGTTACTCGCTGCCTCCAAACTGTGCCAGATATCAAACGCTCCCTCCTCATATTCAGCGGTGTTATTGAATCCCAGCTCTGTGCCTTTCATACCTGTCAACTCGCGTCAGAGCCGGCATAACTAACGCCCATTAGCACAGTGCTGCTCCCATGTTTGTGTGCGCACCGGTACCGCACACTCCAGAGCTGCACACGCTGCTTCCACTCTGACGTCTTCATCCGGGAGAGATCATTCCACACACACAGCCCGTGGATAAGCTGTCACGACTTTTTTTGCATATACAGTAAGCCTCGATCCTCTTTGGTCGTCGGTTTCCTGCTCGGTTTACAGAGCGCAATTTAAAAAACAAATGTCTGGGAAGACATCAAACGCCATCGTGCACACACACAACAAGGTTCGACCCAGCGGCGGTAGAATCGCCCAGGTTTTATTTCCAAAGGAATGCTTCAATTTCAGCTGAATGCACGACAACCTGAAGGAGATCGAAGTGAATCCTGTCTTCCTGTTTTATTTTGTAATTCCTCTCCTTGTGTGTCCCTGTTTGGCTTTACTTCCTGCTTTGTTTGGTGCGATTGCCCCCACCTGTGTTCTTTGGTCACACCTGTGCCTCGTTCAGTGTAATTAGCCCTTCTGTCGCTCAGGTTGCCAGCGTTTAATGTTTTACTAGGAAAAATCAGCAATTTGGGCCCCCGCCTTTACACGCAGCCAAAGTGTATGATACTCCGATGGTAAATAAAACACTTCGTGGAGGAGTGTGCTATATTTCGATTGGGTTGTATTGGTTGCTTTAGCCCATTAAAAAAAACAACAAAAAAAACAGTACCCTTGGAACCTATTCTCCTGTCCGCAAAAAAAACAACTTTGCGGGGCACCAGACCCGAGAGAGCTGTGTGTCTCATCGCAAGTGTGCTGAATCAGAGGAAACAGGGTAGCCCACTTGGATAGGAGGCACATTTTCACCAAATGGATCATTTTGTAAAGTTTTCTCACATATGGCCACTTTTTTTCCACGTAAGGCCCATGGTATCGTCGCTAAATGGACGTAGCTCTGCCATATGTACGCATCTATGCCTGCAGTCATATCGCAAACATATATACGCAGGGATACGGTGGATGCATCCACACATGCTGTGCTTCCTGGAAGACACGAAACTCTGTCCGCATCCGTGAGAAGTCCGGGCCGCCGTCCTGCTCCCAGCGGCCCAATCTGGCGGCGCTCTCACCATCTGCCCGGGCTCTCAGCAGCTTGTTTGGAGGTTAATAGCTTCATGATCCCGCTATCAGTCCTGCCCATCTTCAAATGGCTAATTCTTCCTCTCCGCCAGCGATTAGCGGGACCCGGTGGCACGGCCACCTCCGTCCCTTTGCGCCGCCGTCCGGGGTCATCAACGAGACAACGATCCCTGGTTAGTGCCGGACGTGCCGTATCAGATCGTGCAAAAAAACGAAACGACACACGGAGCTGTGGTAGATATCCCGTTCTCACAGACATAAGGCGGAATGTTTGTTTTTTTAGCCAGCCAACAGATCGCACTTTGACTGCAGATAAAGAACGACTTTTATTTGGAGCTGACAGGACCTTGTTAAGAGGAGATAAAACAGAACACGCACAAATCTATCTCACGTTATAAAGACGTATGGCTCTATGCATCAACATAGCGTGGTTGCTGATTCTCCGGTGGCCTGTCGAGCTTTATTTGAGCCAGTGGAGAGATGAATAGTCCCCACGCGCCATTATTGTATGGATGGATAAAATAATCTTTGCAAAGTAAATACAAATTGTCCTCGCGCTAAGTGCACAGGTTTTTTCTCTTTCCACGGGGGCCTTTTGGGCTTCACTATCTCATTTGTTGGACAAGCTCGACGCCGCTGCAGCACCGCGGGGGGGGGGGGGGGGGGCTGATGGAGATGTGCAGTGTTAATGTGATAGCTGAGGGCTTTAAAGAGCACCGGCACGGTAAATCTGAAGAGATCAACGTGTGTCAGGGCTGCAGGGACCTGCGCGCTCCCGCCGGTTTGACTTCGACTGAACCCCCATCCATAAGTGACTCATTTTCTTCGAAAAAAAAAAAAAGAAAAAACCCCACCAACTGCCTCTGAAATGAAGTTTAAGCATTTCTTTTTTTTCTCAATTTGACTTCTGCGTGACCCCCCTCGCTCATTTGCATATTACATAGCTGAGAACGGAATATTAAGCGCTCCAGCGAATTACTGTCTCTCAGTTGATATTCCCCGTGCAGCTCGAGGTAGCGTGCAAAACTGGCGGGCGGGCATTTAAAACCCCTTATGAAGATAATGTGATTTCTTTTTTTTTTTTTCTCCTTCTTTCGGCCGATAAGGACGTGTCATGGAACGTTTCATTATTTTTGGAGACTAAGCCATTTTTTTATTTTTCTTCTTCTTCCCCTTCGTAGCTTACGGAGAGGAACAAAAATATTAATCCAGCGTCATATTATTGCTGGTTCAGACGAGGGGAGGGGGGCGGGGGGATTTTTTTTATTTTTTTTTCTCCGCTGTGATTGCTGTCGGATCGTCTTCAGGGATCTGCTCTGATTCTGACGGTGCTGGCAGACGTCAAACCTCTCCGGCTCGGGGCCGTGAGATGCTTTCACACCAGCGGTACAGTACCCGCTCGTTTTTTTGGGTTTTTTTTTTAAGAAGCAGCACAGTCTGTGATTTTTTTTACCCTCATCCACTTACCCATTCTGTCATGACTTGCTGATTTCCTCTGATCATGAGCCGTGTTTTTTTTGTTTTTTTGGGGGGCGGTGGTGATTTATAATAGGCATTGCTCCTATTTTCTACACATTGTGTGTCTTCCGAGTTCGGATGTCGACCACATGTTCAACATGTCTCAGACTTTGAATTTTTACCTCTCTGCTCAGTCTCGGGTCCAAAAAATGTACGGCACAGTGAAACCTTTTGAGCTACACTATGTGAAAATTGGGTATCTGCTTTCAGATGATTGCTCCAGCCCATGCATATGCATTATATAAACATGAAAAGGCCCCGATAGCTCTAAGGGAAACTATGATCTCTCAACACATTCTAATTAAAGATTCCCCCCACCCACCCCTCTTCACTCTAACCAAAAAAATGGCTGCATTCCACTTCCTGACACTGTTATTCTCACTTTACTTTTTAAATGGCGAAGCAGCGGCCTCTGTTTCTGTGTTTTTTTGCCAATCTGCCACATAAACACTGATGTCACTGTGTCTGTAGCACAGGGGGCTACTCCATCGCCCCCCCCCCCTTCCCCCATCCAGTCCTTCACATAGGGTTTTTTCTCCTCGGTGATAATCAGTACGCGGCAGGGTTTTGTTTCCGGGGCCAAGAATAGTGGATGGTTTTGGGCAAGGATGAATGGGTGGAATAAGGACGCCGTGGTTTCCCTGTCCCCGTGCCCACCCTCACCTTTTTTGTTTGGCGGGTGGAAATGCTGAAAAAAACTAAAAATGGATGAGCTTCCCCTTCCAACAGCTCGGTGGAATCTATGCCAGCGCCTGGCAGCGATCTAGGGCTGCGATTGGCTGAGGGCAGAGAGAGATGAGCAATGAGAGCCTGAGAGTGGAAGGAGAAGTGGGATAGTAGAACAAGAGAAGACAGAAATGGTGTCAGTGTGTGTACCGGTTTCCATCCTGGTTTTTAAAAGCTGACCAAACACCAATTTAATGAGTTCATGACCTCTGACATACTGTATATTTTTCTCCCACTTAAATTGCCTGCATTTAATATATTTATTATTATTACATTTTTGTGCTAAGCAATGTACGAACCATTTTAAAACATAATCGCCTAAAAGTTCTTTGTGTGATATTTGTGGGATATCGTAAAAAACGTGAACTTTTTTATGTACTCAGCAATTAAAAGTGCATTCATAATATGCAATAAAATGCACCGTGTTCTTTAGGTTATTTTTCACTCCCTGTAATTTCCGATAAATATTTCCTCATAGCATCAAGCCTGAAAACAAGTCCCTTGTGTTGTTGGATCAGAGAATGATTCAGTGGTTAGAATCTAATAACGACTTTGCCAGCGTGAGCCTGTCCATGATCTCCGCTCAATACTCTCTAAACAAAGGACACACACACACACACCAACCCCGTCCCGCATGCTGCTTGAGATCACCGGTTATCTTAAAGCGCTCCTAAATATTTGGACAGCGCCGAGGTCGGGCATTGCCGCATGACTCGTTAATGCCTAACAAATGTGCGGTTTTGTAGCTTTTGTCGTGCAGGGCGCTTGTTTAAATGAGCCGAGATCAATGTGATTGTTGGAATCCTGTGCAAACAGTGGGATAAGAGGCAAACAGTGACCCCCCTCATCATTCCCACCACATGGAGCACGTTTGTGCAGACCTGCCGTGGCTTCGGCCCAGGAATGCATGTCCGATTTCTCCTGCGTCGCCCGCAATCCTTTGCCGCGTCCTCACGGGCCCGCGTGGGGACATGGTGATGGGAAACAGAACCCTGAGGGAGGAGGAAAGTCTTTTCTGGTATACCGTCTGTTTTTTTAGGAGACTAAAAGAAAAGCGGCTACTACATACCGATAAATAACGGCGTACCGCATCCAGTAAATGATGATGTATGGACTAGTTAGCATCCCATGGCGTCCGAGCCGGTTTGTGTTTTCTGTCTGGCGGCCGCTGGAGAATGACCTTTGACCTTTGCGGGGTTAAAAAGACACCTCCAGGCTAAAACAAATGACAGGGACATACCTTGCTGACTTTGTTAACTAGGTCTATGTTGGGCTGGTCTTAAAAGATTTTGACAATGTACACAAACAAAATTCCACTTTGCTATCAAGTACGCAGGTACAGTTTATCCCTTGACGCTTCTGGAAAGGTCAACGCGGGTCTAAAATGACCAGTTCGTCCACACGTTGCTCAAATCCGCTGCTGATTGTTTTAATTTGGACTTTTTTTTCCCCTCTCACAGGTTATATGAAAACCGGCTTCATTTTATGCACTGCACGTAACTGTTAAGCAGATGGAGGACTGACCCACATAGCTGTTCCGCAGCCCTCTCAAACAACATATTTGTGTACGGATCCAACGGGCCTTGATCAGTGTTGTGCAAGTTCCCCTTTCTCTGTTTTTGTTTCATGTTTGAATCAGCTGGCATTTACGATCTGTTATGTTCCGTTACATGATAACGACTTCTTATTATTGTTACTCGATTGTATATTTAACACACAATAATAATACAAGATTCGTTACTCCCATTAATTGGATATTATTCGACATGGTGGATTTAGTCTTCCAATCAATGTATATCCATATTTACAATTTTTTTTTCTATAAATGCAATGTTTTTTTAAAATGCCGGATGAGGTGGAAAATGTCTGAACTACATGATTCAATGTGCATTCAGCTTAAATTCTGCCCCGGCCAAATTACAAGTGAACCGGCACCGTCAGTTTAACAAATGACATGAAAAGGAACAATTAATGTATTCTCCGATTGAATTATTTCTAACTTCATATAGCCTGCCATATGCTAAATGGAGGAGGACAAACAGTCCTAGTTACCGAGAGGGCAGGGGAGCCATTAAGCCGCCTTCATGGGAAAGCAGGCGAGGTCACAGGCTCTAACTCACCTTGAAATGTCCAAATGGAGACCTCCTGTTGCCGGGGTATCAGTGTCTACCGGCCTTATCCTCCTGGAATGTCTCTGTTTATTATGGATAACATGCGCTGGAATATGAGTGTAAATGTTTAAACGATTCAAAGAAAAGCATTCTGCTTTGTTCCCTTTGTGTCCACAGTGCAGGTTGTTCATTCCCTGTTTTTTTTTTCTTTTATTTTCTCTCGTGATATACGCACGTCACAAAGTGAAACCGATAGCCAAACTCCCTTTTTCTGTCACATCTCCCACTCCATTTTTCTTTGTGGTTCCCTTTTATCCGGCTAAAAAGACCAACTTTCCCCCCTCGGGGATGGTGATTAAGGCCTCCACTTATCTTTCTCAGAACTCAGTTCAGTAAGCTTTCTCAATTGGTTGTGGATCAGCGAGGTTAGTCTCCAGCTCTCAGTGGTAAACAGTATCTGTCTGCTTCTGCTCTCCGTGTTTGTGTACATGTGTGTTACGTGATATGGGGCGAACACTCCTCATAACCTGATAGCCGGAGGGGGTAAAATAAGGCGGGGAGACGTGGCGTCTTTGGTGTTGCATATCGTGACGTTCAGTGACTCTAATCGAATGATTTAGTTACTGACGTATTGGAGAGTTGTTTTTTTTTTTAATGACCTGATCGGGTGCCATTAGAAAGGACAATAAAGTCTGGTCAGGTGGGCATATTAGCGTTCGTTTGGATCTTTTCTGCATAAATATGGCATGACCCACCATTGCTTGTGCACCCTCTTTTGTCCTGAATTAATAATCGAAGTCGTTGTTCGTATTATTATCGACACCGGGTGGTTTTCAGAGCAGGAGGGAGAATAGATGCCCCTATACTGAAAACAAATGCGGTTTTATAGCAGCATAAACGTACTCCCAAGTAAAAGTTCCCAATAGAAGTACAGAATGTTTATTTTTGTTCCAAACCTGTAAAAATATATATTTCTCTTAACATACAAAGGAAATGAAAGCCAAAGCATCAGGGGAAATGTAATGAGCTATAATCTGTGCTAAGACGTTTCATTCACTGATGAATAAGTACGCAGGTGTATGTGAGGTCCGACTTGGGGTTTTTGATATAAAAGTCACAGAGGTGAATGCTGATTGGATCATTAGCGAGTTAAGGTCACCTATTGTTTTCCTGTTAGCCACCACGATCGCTACACAAGTCCCTCCATAAAGAGACCTTTGCCGTCCTTTCAGATGTCTGTCTCGGCGCGATCAATAATCCAATCTCAGTCTCCTCGTGGGGGAAGTGTGTGTACGTGCGTGTGTGTGTGTGTGTAACCGTACACTCGCTGATTGAAGCCACCAATAGGGGGAAATGCTCCTGTCTGACCTCCAGCATGCATCGTTTTCTCCCTCCTCTCCCATCATACACCTCTCCGTTGGGCTCCTCTCGTCTGTTTTTTTTCTTTTCTTCCCCCTCTCGCCGCCGGCCTTTCATCGTTCCACCTGTCCTCGTGCATCAGCACCGTGTGTGTCCGTGTGTCCGTCACTCAGTCACAATCAGTCACAAATTGGTTGGCTCTCCGGGAAAGTCTTTCTCCGCATTCAGTGCTGATTACTGTCAGTGTATCTGTCATCTTCCGTGTATGTCACTCTGATCGATGGAGTGGGTCTAGGTGCGCACGCGTGTGCGTGTGTGTGTGTGTGTGTGCGTGTGCGGGGGCGCACATCGGTGGAGCCGCCTTGCCGATTTCTTGGTCGCTGCCTCTCGGAGGGTCAGGTCTGCATGGTCCCAATCAATGACAGCGGAGCCCCACTGTCTATTCCCTTTATTACCCTAAGACCCGGGCGCACGCACACACCAACGCAACCCCTCGGATAAATCGAAACTCAACCGATCGGACCCTTAACGAGCGGAGAAGGAATGGAAATGGCAGGTCACCTCTGCCCAACCCCACCATACCTCTGGGACTACATCTCGCGCGTGTGTGCGTCTATTCGGAGTCGGACGGACGCCGGCGGTTTCCACGCCGAGATCAAAGATCCAAACAGGCTCATGTGCAGGACTATTATTATCATCACGGCTGCTGGTGCGTTCCAATTCCCCTCCTGGAGTGAGGGGCGGTGGACCGGATACGATGCAAACACCTGCCTCTGGTGTGCGTGGGTGTCAGAGTCATGGATGTGCACACCTCATTTAAATCAGGGGGCCACCAATCAGCTGCTCCACGCGGAGAATTGTCCGGTCACCTGTGTGGCATCTGCAAAAACCTCAGGGACTATTCTTCTTTGTTGTGTGTGTGTGCATGTGTGTGTGCCTGTGCATGACTAAGACTTCAGCTGTTTTTTTTTGTGTGGATCCTTTTAAGTAACAGTCTCATTACCTTGCAATCTTGCTGTGCCCTTTTCCTTCCGTGTTGTCTCGGGCCTCCGGGAGGGGAAGCTTAGCGATTCTTAGCGAGGTATCGCATCCCTTGAAACGGGACCCCGAGGTGACCCTGTGCGTGCCAGCTGGCCCGGTGACACGCAGTACAAAGGAAGGGTTGGTGCGGTTGGGGACGCAGGACAATTGTGAGGGGGGATTTGGAGACCTCTGTGATTTCAGAGACAGGCCTTTTTGAATAATAATAATAATAAGTGGGTAAACTGATCTTTATCGAAAGAAAAATAGAGAAGAAAAACAGAATACTGACTATAGGGTCGGAGAAAGACATAACAAAGGGAGAAACTGGAGAAAGGAAAAGTATTGGGAAATATTGCTGGGACGTAGCCTGACTTGGCCTTTCCCTGTTATTCCTGTGCTCCATTTTGCTATTAATCAGGAACAGCTGGGGCGAATCACGCATTTCTGATATAGAGAAAAATCCTGAATAGGCAACACTCTTACTTCCTGGGCCGTAACCAATAGAAGTCACCAATTTTGAGTCAAACACCCACTTAAAACACAGACTCTCATTTGGACTCATTTGGAACGAGGATGTGGTTGACGACGATGACCGCACTGACCTCACTATCTTCAGGCCCAAGAGATCGTGAGACGACGACCCGAATCTACTCCTGCCTCCACTGGCGTTAAAGCGGAACCCGATTAAATCGTCAATGTACTATATGGTCTCTCATCTGGGAAAATATTGTTATTGATTGATTGAACACTTTGCGGAAGGTAAATTATCGTCAACCAAACCCTTCTTTTTTTCTACTGTGGACAGGTATGTAGATTAGCTATAAATTAGGCACATAGAGACAGTCCCCCCGTCAGACCTTATACCCACTCCTCGCCCTAATGGCTGCCACTGCATTGTTTTTCATTAGCACTCAGGTGGTGGGCCCATCTCTGGCTGGGCTGTTTTGCTCACTCCGTCACCCAGAGACAATTTAGCTTTTATCACTCTGCTCTGTCTCATCACCCGGTTTCAATAAGACCACTGTATCCTCAAGTGCCAATCTGTCCTGCCTCCCATATGAGAGGAAGGGAGCTGTAGTAATTAAGTCGGAGTAATGCATCTGGGCAATATTGTTCTCGGTGTGTGTATCGACTGTAGTGAAATTCCATCTGAACCTCCGGGGGTCAGCTCAGATCTGCACGTCACATGAGGATTTCGGGCATGCAAATATCTACCAATTCAACTGTTACAATTTTTTTTCTGGTTAGAAAAAGCAGAACTGGAGTAATACGCCCGGATGTTGTGCTCCTCCCCACCAATCGCCAGACTAATTGCGCTGCTCATCGAGCCCACCCACTCTCTGAACTGGGTGGCTACAAATCCCACAAACCCCCGGCTCTAATGGGGTGATGGATGGCTCCCACCTGTCAGCTTGACATTGGTAATGGTCCCATCCTTTGTGAGAAGGGCTGGAAGGAGGGAATAAATGGAGGGTGAGAAATGGAGAAGGAGAAATGTTTTCTTTGGTTCTTTGTGTCTTCATCGCCACACACCAGCTTCTGGAGGCAAGGCCTGGACACAGCGGACATGATTCACTTTGAAGCGTGAACAATGGATGCAAATTGCCGCAACTTGTTTACTTCCTCCATAAATCTTTTTCTTTTCTTTTTTTCCTTTTTTTTTCTTACTCACCTTTATTTTCGACGACGACCCCATTCCACTCTACATTCCACGAACGCAGTCCAACGTTGAGCACGTCCGTGCCCCCTTCACCCCCCGAAAGGGTTTATCATGACTTTATATAACATTCCAGTATATGTCCTCGCAACATTTATTATTATTATACGATTGTAACACGTCACGGTTTGTTAAAAGCTAAGTGAGCGCTTCATAAGCCGTAACCGGCGTTCCAAGTCTTGCTTACGTTGAGTTATTCACAGGAAGGGGGGCAATAAAACCTTCGTCTGGGTCGGGCCCTACTGTAAACTCGGCATTAGGGCGTAAAACGGAGCCTGCACACATCAGAGGAAATGAGGCATTGATCATTTTTTGCCTGCTACCACCCACCGCACTAAAATCCTGCCATGCTCCTCTATGCAGGCACTTAAAAAAAAAAAAAAACCCACTTCACTTGCTAAAGCCTGTGCCATGTGGCGTTATAAAAACAAGGCCCCGAAGAGGCCCGTGCCCATTTTCAAAAGGCGACCAACTCTGGCTCTGTTGCGGCAGTGGCTTTCCAATTTGACTGCTACATTTTGAATAGTCTCAAAATGCAATGTCAATAAATGTGCAGGTTACAGTGAACAGGCAATTTTTGTCCCCCGCGTACTTACCTGCACAGTGTGTGAGAAAAGTGATATTTAATCACCATACTCTGACAACTGCGCCCCCCCAACGAAACCCCCATCAAAACACATTTAATTATATTTGCTATATATTGTTTGATTGCGATGCCTCTCTTGGCTGCATTTGACCAAATATTAGATCGACGATTGATGGATTGATTGATTTTGAATTTCACAATGGACTAAAATGTATTTATAATAAACAAGGGGAAACAGCTGAAAGAAAAGGTTGCATGTCAGAGCAGTCTATAAATACCCCCCGCCCTCCTTTTAACATGTTCCTCATGTGCGGTTTGACGGGTGAGAATATGAATTTTTTGCCGCGCCACAATGGAAAACATCTACTTTGTCCTTGTGTCGAGGTGCATTTCTGCTTACGTTGGCCAAAACCTTTGAAAGTGAGCCTGTGTGTGTCTGTGTGTGTGTGTGTGTGTTTATGGTTGTGTGCGAGATAGCTCACTGAAGGACGAGATAGTGAGCGAGGAAGAGGGAGAAACTGAATAGGTAATTGATGAATGTCGAACTGCTTTTATAAACAAAGCATACATTTGTGGAGAGAGAGCGGGAAGGGGAGTCTTGAGTGGATTCCTGAAGCGCCGTTAGGTGCAATGCAATTGGGTGAATTTGTGTCAGCTGAGCCAACTATTGTGGGTCACTTTCGGAAGCAGAAAAATCCACAACAAACAACACCAAAAGAAACCAAAATTCAGTTCGGCTCGAAAGCGAGTTGTGCGTCTCGGAAATCCGTTTTTTGCCCCCTTCACTATCTCTCATTTTATCAGCGATACGGTGTGTGTAAGAGGCGTGGAGCTGTTGGACCCGATCCAACACCGGGAACGTGTATATGTGTGCGCACCGTTATTGTGTGTTTATATGACAGAAGAGGAAAGCCTTGGCTTTGTGCTTTTTAGCAGTTTTTGTGTGTATCTAGGATACCATGTCCGAGCACAAAGCAAATAGGATTTTCTAGCATCTTTCTCTTCCTTTTTTTTTTTTTTCCCCTGGGTGTGGGTATTTGTGTGTGTGTGTGTGTGTGTGTGTTTTCTGAGAGTCCATTCTATATTGTGAGGGCTTACTTTCCCACTGTGGTCATCCAGATTGCCAGTTACCGCAGCCTTGTGTACGACATGCTGGATAAATCCTTTTTGCACGCCCCCACGCGCACACGCACACGCCCACGCGCACAGACACACACACGGGAGAGCCCCGCCAGCCAGGAGATGTGGGCTAGTGGGTTCAGCCTAACCACGGTGAACTCCGGGTTGTCCAAAACAAACGAAGAAGGCCGTGCGTGGTTGCGGCTTTTGATTGGACGTTATCAGAAATACATAGGCGTCCCCTCGGGGGCCACGTCGCGTGTTATCATTTGATCAATCTGCTTGAGTAATAGAAAGTTCTACACCTTCGGCAAAGATTCCGGATAATATTAGACGCCGGCAGAATACGCCGCACTTCCCTTTCCAGAGACAAGAACAACATCAACAATCCATGAACTCTCCCGCATCAGGGCAAGTTCACAAACACAGCGCCTCTCGGGCTCCCCGTGGCTTATTTAAAAAGTCGGATGGATTTATTTTGGAATCGAGAGCTCATCATATCAAGAAAGACAATTAGCGGGCCCCTCTGTTGTTGCAGCAAACACAGATCCTCGTCACTTTTAAATTTAATGAGCCGGAGTCTGGCGCGGAATGAGAATCTCGGTCGGAATTTAATAAGGGTTTCCCACTCGGCGGAGAAAAAAAAAGATAAGGCTGCGGTCTGGTGTTGTCTCAGTGTTAGGTGGCATCCACCAAGATATTATGGGAAAACAGGCCCAGACAGGGTCATTAGGAGATGTCCGCGCAGACGGGGATATTAGATTCATGACAGCGCTAATACACTGGCAGTGTGGGTACCATTTCACTTGTATAATGGATGTTTTGTATTGGAGGGAGCGGATCGTTGAGTTCTTTTTTTTTTTTTTTCTTCTTTCTACGTGTTTTTGACTGCCTCAGTTGTGCCAGCGTCGAGTGAGAAGCTGACCATCCTCCCTCCGACTACAAAGACGAGAGAGAGAAAGGCACCATGCCCGCACTGCTGAACAGACAGCTCCCTTCTCACCAATCTCACGCCACACACACACACACACACACAGACGGAGAGAGAAACAAGAGGGCAGAGGTGTCTTTGCACTCGATTCTCATGGTCGGGTATGTCCTCGTTTGCGCAGAACCCAAAGGTGAATGGTAATCATAGCATTGTTCCCCCTGCTCTCATGGAAACCCATTCAAACAAACACACGTGGGGGCTCACCCAGTGGATTACCAACAGACGTCCGTGTGCGCTCCTGGCCTTGTCTGGACAAGAAAAGCAGCCAGTTAGAGTTGAAAACTGAAAGCTGTAGCACTGTGGCTCTAATGGAGCATTAGATTAGGGTTAAGCGCCTGAATGGGGGACCGGTCCACTTGCTCTGGCCCGGGGCTACTCATACAGGGCCGCCGCTTAGAATCAGCATAATTGCTGGACACCGGTGCGCAGCAGAAGGTACTGGGGAAAAAAGAACAAAAAAAAATCCCCATTCCAGCTCATCTCATTCACTCTGATAGCATTAGATTAGGGTTAAGCGCCTGAATGGGGGACCGGTCCACTTGCTCTGGCCCGGGGCTACTCATACAGGGCCGCCGCTTAGAATCAGCATAATTGCTGGACACCGGTGCGCAGCAGAAGGTACTGGGGAAAAAAGAACAAAAAAAAAATCCCCATTCCAGCTCATCTCATTCACTCTGATTGAGCTGGGAGGACTGGTGCTGAACTCCGCGGACGACCCTCGGATAGCGGGGGGGAAAGGAGGAGGATAAATGGAACTCTGGGTCAAAGCGCAAAAGTGGATGAAAAGAACAGAACGAAAGGCGGTGGTACGTTATATTAATCGTTGTTGGCCGAAAAATAATCAAAATAATCAAGGAAAAGGCAAATAAATAGGGCACGAGCAGGGAGAATGAGCACATCTGCTTCTCATAATTATCCTAATAAAGAAGTCTGACCCTCCCAGTATCACAATATCAGACACACACACACACACATAGATATTTCAACTTATATGGCACAATAGCTGGAAGCAGCCTAACTCTCTCTCTCTATCTATATACCCCCCCACCTCCCTCCTCACCCCCTGGGATGGATCCTATTTTGAATGTAATGAAGAATTAGATAACACAACATTGCAAGGGACCCCGGAGAGTCCCAATCCAATTTCTTGTTGGACAATGGCAAAAAAAAACAAAAAAAAAACAGAGATGTGTGCAATTTTGATGGAATATAGGCAGGTGGGGGGGGGGGAAATAGGGGGGGGGGGGGGGGGGGGGGAAGTGCGTGAGAGAGGGAAGGAGGGAGGGAAAGAAATAGCATTCAGGCGAATAGTGGGTCGGTTCGTACCATACTTGGCAGAGTTGCGCACGGAATTAGACGAAGGTGGAGGCTTGATTCCTTTGTGCCCCGGTTTATTAGTTGGTTGATGTAATGAACGTGATTTTTTTTTTTTTGGTTTCGCACCACGCTTCTTACGTTCAGGCGCTGCTTTCGGAGAGGACAACAACGGGAGGTTAGCTGTGAAGTGGGATTGGTTTAACACCCCGTTTCTGCAGAACAGCAGCCTGAATGGATCCGGGGACTCCGGGGCCAGTGGCCTCGACACAGCCCCTGTGAAGGTTCCCTGAACCCAGACGAGCGTTTCCCCTCCCATCATGCACCAGCGCTCCCCTCCCCTCGCCTCCGAATCCCATTAAGCCTGTTTACCATGCCACCGGGCCCATTCACAGCCCGGTCGCCAGGTCTTCCAGAGCCTCACAGAGCCGCTGAACTCTCCCTAACCTACTAATCAGACCTCTCCTCCCTTTCAGGCCCGCCACATAAAGCCCCATCTTGACCACCATTTTGTAGGTCAGCCAGTGTGGGCCTTTGTGGAGGCCTCAGAGAAAGAATCCTCCTCCCATTGATGCATCTCGAGCAGCTCGCCGAGCCGCCCAGACACCTCCTCCTGCAGTTCGGGAGGCATCCAAAGACATCCAGTTTATTAAGCTGTCACTGCGCATCTAAATCTGTTCCCTGTTGCAACGGAGCGGGAGAGAGAGAGAGGAAGCCTTTGTGTGTCGCCCAAGGTATTCAAAGAGCTGTAAAAAAAAAAAAAAAAATCACACACACCGGCGAAATGAGATGCAAATCCGACGATTCACTTGGCAGAAGAGTGTGCTTTTCTTTGTGTGTCTATGTGTCTGTGTGTGTGTACATTTTGTGTGCGTGCAGGTGGCACCGAGTGTGTGCGTCATTCCTGTAGCACGGTCTCAATCTTCCCCCGGCATAGAGGGACCTGTACAGTTGAGCGGCCGTAACACAGTTGTCGGTAGGGTGGCATTGTGTAACAGTGGCAGGGAGAGAAATGACTTAAAGAGCCGGGACAATGGCTTTGGTTAAAGCGGGCTACAGTGAGGTGGGAAACGCACCAAGACACCGGCAGTGTGGGAGATGAGCAACGCAGGGCTGCAGAGAAGGGGCGAGAGACAGGGGAGAGAGAGAGAGAGAGAGAGAGAGACGGAAAGAAGGGGCCAAAGGCTGAACTGCATCCCGGCTAAGACTTCCAGCTTTTTTTTTGTGTGTGTGTGTCTCTTCCGCGGCGCATCAACACTCACAGATTGGATTTGCATGGCTAATGGGAGGTTAGGGCCGTTGTTTACGTGAGGGGGGCGGGGGGGGGGCTGACCCCCGGATCCCACAACCTCAGATTTAACCCTGGAAGAACAAATGTGTTACATTATTGTAATCGCTGTTTAAGCACATTTAGTGGCGTTAATGGCGGAGGACGGGGGGGAGGGGGGGGGGGGGGGGGGGGGCGNNGGGGGGGGGGGGGGGGGGGGGGGGGGGGGGGGGGGGGGGCTCTCCTCTGACGGTTTTGGTTTCGCATGTGCTTACATTTCTTCCTGTACACGTGCTCCACATTGGAATGAACTGCAAACAACTCTACCACATAGAGTGGTAAGTAAAAGAGCGTATACATATATATACAGTATATATATATATATATATATATATATATATATTAGGTGGCTGTAGTAAAATGTAATAAAGTGTAATTAAGACCTTAATCCATAATTAGATTGTTTCTAAAAAGATATATATTTTGGGAACATTTTTAAACCTGAATTCTTTACCTATGACGAGTGGCTCATTGATGTGTTTAATTATGTAGTTGGTAAAGTGGTATTTTTTTTCTCTCTCTCCCTTCCTTTGTGTGTGTGTGTGTGTGTGTGTGTGTTTGGCTAAGGAGTGGAAATTAAAGGCTCAAGTGGTAAATTCTGGTATTAGGAAGGGAAATGACCACAGAGACGTCCTATAACGCCCTCCGTTGTTAATGACCACCACCCAGGCTCAGACAGGGCCCGACGCACAATTACGCACACACCCACACCCGCACACACATGTGCACCTGAGGAAAAGAGAAACAGGAAGAGGAAATGAGCCAGTGATCCACTCCATCTTCTACTGTACATTCCCACAAGGATGTAAAGGCTTGTCCAAACTTCTCTGTGGACCAGGTTTAGGCCCCGTGTAATGCTCCAGCAGGTTGTTTTGGACCCGAGACAAGCTTTCGTGTGTGTGTGTGTGTGTGTGTTCATGCCGGGGAAGCCCCTACTTTCACGAGCTATGAGAAAGAAAAAAAAAAAACAGTTTGTGAGTGTTTTAATATCATTAATGGACACTTTTACGCAAGTGTTGAAATATGACCCAATTAACAAGTGCTGCATTTGTGCTATTTCTCCCTCGATTAATCCCGTGGAAATCGGAGCTGAGCGTAAGGTGGATATTTCCCATGGCGCGGCTCTCTCTGTGAAATGGCTCACACATGCGGAGTCGCTCAGGCCGCTCACGTCGCCCGGCTCCTTTCTCCATTATTTGCCCCGCTCTGTGCTGGCTGTATTGGCCACGGTTGGTGGTGGGCTAAACAAACAGTATTGCCTTTCTTTTTTGTCTCCCCCCCTCCACGGTGCCTGTTTGGTCTGGGAACAATTTTGAAGTTAAAGGACAGAGGGAAACCCGCGAGTGTGTTACAGCTGGTATTCTAACATGAAAATAGGTATAATTGCAATGCGCTTGCATTGCTGGTTAAGTAAACGTACAGTAGGGATCGGGTTTGCGTTCCCATGTGCATCAGTGAGTGTGTGTGTGTGTGTGTCTTCTGTTTTCACTGAGATATAGGAGCCTATATAAATGTCTCCTAACTACCTGGAAAGGAATTTATCATACGTCTGTTTGATACAAGTGGCTCTTGGTTCACAACACAATTATAAGACTGGTTTCACGAGGAGGCCAAATCCTATGTTTTCTCACTATAAGTTTCAATAAAGCCTATTAAATAATTATGATTGCTACGATTTCCATTCAATCTAGAAAAAAAAACAAAAAAAACGATCTGTTAAATATATTACCTATATACATTATAATAACACTTTTAATATTTAATTTTAAGAATAGTAGCCGCCCCCCCCAAACCCTCCACACACACACACATTTTGGTCATTAAATGCATACAGCAAGCACACAAGAAAAGCAATATCTGTAATAGCCAATTGTTTGCCATTTCGAAAAAGATCTACCGCCGCTATGAATCACAACACGATGGTTAATGTATTAGAAGTGCAAAAGAAATAGTGCAAACAGCCCTGAGCTGCAAATACCAGACACATTAAAGCCTGGAGCGCTTCCAGAGAAATCTTTCAATTACACAGAGTGAATGGGACTCTGTTTGAAGGCGAGATGGATAACCTGGAGAACGGGCTGTCAAAGAAGTAAACTGCACTATAGATTTAATTAGAATAACACATCTGGGAGCCTACAGTGGCTCGAACAAGGCCGGACTGTAACAGACAGGTGGACGGCAAAATCGATGCTCCTCGGATGGAGGAGGTGTGTGTGTTTTTTGTTTTTTTTTAAAGCTCCGAGGCACGGAGTGAGACGGAGGGACGAGAGGAGGAGGTGGACTTATTGGAAGTGGTCACTTCGACTGAAGGCTCTCCATCCAAAATCAAACGCGACGTTTCCAATGCACTGGACACGGACACTTTATTACACTGTAGAGCTGTGTCTTGGCTGAAGTTAAGACATAATCAAAGTCTTAATAAATAATAAATGGTATTGAGTGTCCAGCTGGGAATACACAACATTCACCTGTTTTTCTTTTTTTGTGTGTTATTACTTGAACTTGAACCTTTGCCGACACACACACACACACACACACACAGACAACGTGCACCTGGACATTTCTCCTGAACGTCTGTACGGCTTTATATTTGATGGGTTTCAGGTCAAAACGTGGCAGGTATTTCCATCTTGATATTTTAGCCTTTATTTTCAAAATGATGATGCGTGGCATGATTGAATGACAGACCTACAGTCCAGGGTGGGGCAGTGCATTGAGAACGTGTTCCTGTGTGATTTCTTGCATACCTCTCAGTTGTGTGTCTGAACAGCGCAATACCACTTTGCTTGAGTCAACCTAAAGCTTAGCTTAGTTGTGTTCCACGTGTGAACGAAGCAGCCCTGGGAAACTTCTCACACATTCGTCCAGATCCCCCGCTATCTGCCGCTGCTTGTCAGCCTCCGTGGAACCAACCACATCTTTCAGTGTCCCCGTCGACGTTTCCAACCGCGATGATGGTCCGCGTCGGCCCCCTTTCACTCAGTCTGACGGTGTCACAGCCGGGGCCTACAGCGTCCACTCAATGAAAGAGCCGTCTGTCGGGGGCACTCTCTGCCAGACATGTGGTTCTTATTTTGCAGATTAACATGAAAGAGGGTGTGTAACAGTTCTCGCATTCAAAAAAAAAAAACCCGCCTGGGGCACGAGGGGAGAGAGAGAGAGAGAGAGAGAGAGAGAGAGAGGCCGCCGCTGGATTCCCTCCTTGAGGATCCTTTATAACCCTGTTTACCTCGCAAAGTGCGCATCGCAGTAAGGTAGTGCAGGGGGGGCAGCGGGCATCACGGGGTCGGTTGGATTAACACACAATCTTTGCTTGGCAGATCATTATTTTACGCTGCACACGGAGACACACTGGTACGGGTACTGTATACGGCTGGGAACGGCAGGATAGCTCGTCGTTGAGACTTCCAGGGTGTCCGTGATCCGATATGCTATATTTCACCGTTTCTTCGCGTCTGAGTGGAAAAACAGACCTTACAGGCAGAAGTTGTCCAAAAAAAGGAAAAACTGTAATCCCAGCGGTCTAGCGTATCACATCGCTCGACCGTCCCGGACAGATGGAGATTGCTCTATCGAAGCAAAGTTCTTTGACATTAATCTAATAGAATTTTGGGTTCGATTTTTAAAGATTTAACCATAAGGTCCAAAGTGCACGGCGCGAAATGGATTTCGGGTACATCCGAATGCACTTTATCAGGTTTACCGGCGGGTCGTAAGGTGAGGTTGCGCCATGACTTGCAATAAAGCTCCTATCTCCCGCTCCCTTTTAATGCCACCTCTGGGTGTTGGTGCATTATCGCAGACTTGCTTCCCCGTGTAGGAAAGGGTTCTGCTTTGCAGAAGCAATCCGTCTGTGTGTAACAGAGTCTGGGCGCATGCTGTGCCGCTTTTCTTCTTGTCGGTCAAGAGCCAAAAGCCGCCTTTGGTTGCCAAGACGGCCGCGCGCCTGAATACGTCGCCTCGTTTGAAGATCATCAGCATTCATCAAAACGTGGTGACGGAAAAATGTCACAAGTGCGGATGAGCTTTAACATTACAAATGAGATCGTCCCCTCGAGAAAAACTAACTTCTGCAGTTCTGAAGTGATGTGATAAAGCCACGATCCAAAGAGGGGAGGGCTGCAAAACATGGAATCTCCAAAAAAAAAAAAAAAAACGTTTTAAATGTCACTCTCCCCTGATCGGTTAAGATCAAACAAACAAACAAAAAAAGGCACACAGCCACATACATTTCGCAAACATTAATGTCAGGCCAAATGCGGGTAAAACAATACATCACTTCGGTTGACGTCCACAAATCTGCTTTTTGGCTCCTGCCAAATTAAAGCAAAAACCAAGCCGTCACAGAAACTGTACTGGGAGCAAAGTGAAATCATTAAGTACATTCACAGGTGAGAGCCATTTTCCAGCTATTTCCCTCTGCGTGCCCCCGCTGACCCGTGTAACGAGGAGCTACTGGCCCGCTCGGTTCATGTTCGTGTCCGCACATATCTAATATATGTCTGCGTCGAGGATTTTAAAGAAAGCAGACATAGTTTACACAGTGTAGGCTGAAGAAGAAGAAAAAAAAATATTGGATTTCTGACAAAGGAGGGGTTCTCAAACATTTTGTCAAAAAAAAAAAAAAATCCGGAGGTCTTCCTTTCTTTAATTCATTGAACTCTTTATTCACACAAAATGATTTCATAATTCAATATAGTAGATTATGTCATGTAAAATGTGTATAGTCAAATAAGGTTGATAGTTAGATACTATGTAATGTAATGAGACACATCACAATAATTCGGCTAATATTGCTTTTAATAGCCACAGACCTTTATCCACCGGTAACACCGCTAACCTCATGCAGGCTCAAGGGGGGGGGGGCGCAGATACGAAGAGTCCCCTTTGTTGGAGAAAAATTTAATATCATTTTATGCGGTTTGATTAAATCATAATGCGGCAGGTAATGAATCTCAAACCTTCGCTGTTTCATTACTCTGTGTGGTCATGCTATCAAGCCCCTAAATATAGACTCATTATATATTCCATTTCTACCGTCCACATAAAAAAGAAAAAAAGAAAAAGAAGAAATGGTAATTTCTGAACGTCAGGTGTATATTTCACATCAGTGTTCATACAAAGGACCACCCCCCCCCTTCCTCTCCTCCCTCTCACTTCATCTCCCTGAGTTATAGCCACCACTCACATCCACCACGTCCAGATAAAGGGGGGTGGAGGAGGGGGGGGGCTTTTGCAACCAGAATTGGAAATAGATGACGGAACCAAGATGAAGCGCTGAGATGAAAGGTTCAATTATTTCGATGATTGGTCCCAGGAAATGTCTCACAATGACACTCAGTTAGTCCCAGCGGTGCTCAGGGCAGAGTCACTTATCCCCAGCCCGAATGTCATCCCCTCGGCACAGAGTCTCCGAAACCGGCCGAGCCTCTCCGGCCCATGGGATCATGACCACGAATTCCCCCTTTAATTTGTGCAGATTGGGTTTGCTCATTGGACTCGTTAACTTCTCATCCATCTTCAGACGACCCTTGTTTAGCCTGGTCCAAACACGTTCAATTAAACAAGGTAAAAATCTGTAATTAGAACAATGCATAATGAACTTGACCCGCGAGTTGGGACAGATGATGTCCCGATCAGAGTCAATGAGCTAATCTAGCTGGACAGAAGGGGTCAAAGGTCGCAGATGAGGCCGCGATAAGAGACAGGCCTAATGCATAACAATGGGCAGATTAACTGGGAGCCCGTTCCCAATGGGGAGGCGATTTAGCTAATGATGCTCCACACATTTGCACTTTCTGCAAAGCAGACAAAAGCCTTTATTTAGAAGTTTATAATAACAAAATAATGCAGCTTAAATTGAAATTCAGAACTCCCAACTGATGCTTTTACTGTGACAGCCCACCATTCTTTGGCCTGTTGGGGCCAACAAAACACCACACATGAAGCCCAGTTTAACTTAAATAACACACCTCGAGATTCAAATAAGTCCAATTAATTTAATATACATAAATGTAGACAAAAAAGGACACCGCCAATAAAATAAAAAAAACATCCTCTGAATTCTGTCGGTGGAATAGGGTTTTTTTTCTTTTTTTTAGCTCCTTCTCCAGACCAGCTGCTCCTCGTTGTTGATCTGATTGGACTTCAGGAGGCTGGAGCTACAGAGGACAGGACCGGGACAAGGCAAAAAAAAAGACAGGTAGATGTTGTTTATATTTTACATGGTAGACATATTCTTTTAAAGGTCTAAGTTAAAGTAATAATGCAAACATAAAAAATAAAAAAACCCTATCTGCGTGCTTTCTATTCAAAATTACAACAAGGAAGGCAATTTTCCAAAAATGGCAAAGCATGATAGAACTGTTTAAGTTTAAGGGGAGTGATGCAGTTGTTGTTCATCTCTCCAGGAGTGATTCACTTTAATAGTTTGCAGGTGGAGGAATATAGGAGTTTAGCTTCCCAGCATGACTTTTGGCTCCTGAGGGTTAATGTGTGTCTGCTTCTTTAAAAAGGCCCATCCATTAGTACCAGTAATATAACTGAAAATAAAAAGCAGTCGCTGTGTTTCAGATGCTCGGTTGTTGTGTTCCGAAACATCATCAAAAATAATAACCATGTTGGGCGCAGACCAAAGGCCACGGCAGATTTATTTTGTGTTTTTTTTCCCCCCCCCGTGTATTTTATGGTCACATCTGCTATTTGCCACCAGGTTGATCCGTTTGGTTTGGATTTATTTGTTTGTTTAGAAGAGAATTCACACACAATTAAATAGGAAAAAGTACTTCAACGGACCAGATTTTGTGTTAGGCCTTGAAACGCAGGTTGAAATATCCAAATACACAGATTCAGAAATATTCATTGGCTTTGTGTGCCTGTGAATGTCACCGAGTACATTCTTTAGTTGAATGTACTTTGCGTGTGTGGGTGCGGGCGTGCGTGCGTGCGTGTGGGTGTGTTGCTCTATCGCTACTGGAGATCGTCCCCGGGGGTCGCCCCTGCTAACCTCGACAAAGGTCAGTGTGGGGGAGGACGCACACCCTGGTTTGACCCCGGAGGTCAGGCCAGGCCTGTGTGATGGAGATAGCTTGAAAATGGTCAGATAATGGACTGACAATGTGTGTGTTATTTGCCTCTCCTGCATACATGCATGAGTCTCCCCATTCAACGTGTGTGCACACTCGAACATGCGAGCGTTTTTTTTCGGGCACGCATGCGTGCGTGCGCGTCCTTGCTGTCTGCTGGCCTGTGGGTGCATCATGGGTGATGGTCAGTCCAGCATTAAATGCGGGTTTTGCCCGCGGCATGTCGCGTGTGCAGCAGATAAGAATGTTTGCGTCTCTGTTTGCACACATGCGAGGGAAAATCCTCGTGTCCACAGCCCAACTATTACTTTTCTATTTACCCTATGGATTATATAGTGCAGATAATTGGAGATAACGGGGTTGCTTAGCGCGCCGGTGGGTGTCCCATTATCTATTTCATTTCATACGTCAACATTTGCTCTTCGTCTAAAACAGGGAGGTCGAGGCAGATTGGAAAATGACCAAGAGAGCCGTAAACAGATTATTGAAAGTATTCATTTTGAATTTGCAGGCGTACTGCTTGGGCCCGAGCGTGTGCGAAAATGAAATGGAAATGTATTCGGGGAGAGGAAACAGTTTTACCTCACTTGTCCAATATGTTCTTGAGATTCCTGTCCGGCTTGACCCGCAACAGACGCGTGGCATGATGCATAATTTATGTTCCGAGCGGCGAGATAAATGTTCCGGCGCTGTGTACTGTTGTGGCCACTGGCACGCGCACACGCGCACATGTTCGAGGCGGAGTGGAGTTGAAATAACCGAGAAAAGAAGAAAGAGAAAAGAGCGGGCATGACGGAGAAGACGGTGAATTTAAACTGAAAGGGGGTAATTATCGTAAGTGGAGAAAAGAGAGGGAGGAAATGAAAGGCAGTTGTAGCAAAATAAAGCTAATTTAATTAGATTAAGTTTCTATTTGGACGAGGATGAAAAAAGACAAGAACACCACCACTGACATCAAGTTCTAGTTATAACGTTCTTTTTTCCGAGGGAATTACACAGTTAACAACCAGTGTAATTTTTTTTTTTTTTTGACTTTGTCGGGTTTCCACCGGTCAATTTATTTACACAAGGCCAGGCGAAGGTTCCCCTCACAAATTCTATTTCCCTGCGTTGAGTTCACGTTGAGCCTCCTGAGCTTTTTTTTTTCCCTGAGATCCCCACCCCCGTTTGTGTAGATTTCAAGGCGTGTTAGCGGATAGATTGTACCAAGCAAATAAATTCACACCCACGGCGTATAATTGTGTTTGTTTTTTTTCCCCTCTCCGTGCGCCAATTGAGTTGAGGATGATGTTTACGGCACTAGTTCCCCCCCCCCGGAACACGGAGGGGCTCAAACCCCTGGTCCGCAGGGCTCACGGTGGGCCCCTCGTGACCTGAGGCTCGGACACATGGGGAAAGCTGCACTTTTGTGCGTTCCCCCCCCCCCCCCCCCCACTTAAGGATCCCACTGCCTAAGATTCCGAAGATTTTTTTCATGGAACACGGAGGGGCTCAAACCCCTGGTCCGCAGGGCTCACGGTGGGCCCCTCGTGACCTGAGGCTCGGACACATGGGGAAAGCTGCACTTTTGTGCGTCACTATTTTCAGGCCGCCAGTATGCGACTCGGCAATTTGGAAATGTGCAGCCTCGCAATAAGTACTGCGTGGCAACAAAGTGCCCGATGAAGCAATATCCCGACACAGTGGAAGGTTTTAAAGTGCTTTTCGGAGCCCAGTGGATGACCGGGCAGTGCGATGAATAAGTTCCCCTCTCAAAGTGCCCCCGTGTCGTAAAACATACAGATACAGATAAGAATCTGTGAAAACGCATTTTTACGCATTTTGCTGGCTGGATTCTGTTCCCCGCCAACGTAGGGTTGAAATAAAAGAGGACCAAGGAGAGACTGTGGTTTTTGGTGAAATGTAGATAAACAGGATGAGTTGAGGTCTGCGTTGCATCAAACCGGACCACAACCTTTCCTCCGAGCGTTTCGAGGGGTCAGAGCACCACCGCAAGAAATTTGGATGCGTTTGTCGTCACCGCAATTTGTTATTGTAATGCAATTTCAGATATCAAGGAGAAAAAGGAACACAGTGGGTTCGGTCCTGCAAAAACGATCGAGATTTCTGCAATTTCTAATTGCAGTTAGGACGTACAGATGGAGAATCTTCAGGACAAAGTGTGGGCCTTGACTGGATGCCACGCCAATGTTCTCGACATGCTCATGCCTGCAGTATATCCTCGCTCTTCTCACTTTGTAAAGTTGGATTTGATAGATAAGTGGAATTAACTTGGCAGTAAGTTAAAAAAAATTAATAAATACCCTGATTTCGTTTAAATTTATTCTGAACTTTTCAACTCTGTTCTTTCAATGCAAAAAAAAAAATAAAATCTCCCTTTAATGTCTGACCCCAATACTCTTCAGATGAAAATCCAAAGTTGGGCTTTGCTCTTTCATCTTCTCTCTTGAGAAAATGTTTCAGAGCAGCTCTGAGTGATGCTTGAGTGACCACGTTAAAACTTGTTCCTCCATCTGCACTAAATAATGTTGAGTTTTTCACTCTTGGGAACGAGATTTTAAAAAAAGTGCACCGCTGAGTTGTGCGTGAGGATAAACGTTTGCCAAAATGGATTAGATTTCAGCTTTATCTACGTAAAAAAAAATATATATATATATATCTTTGATGATAACTTAAGATGAGGTAAATGTATAAGGAAGTACAACTTGAACCCTGAGTTTTGTGTCTTAGTGTTTAAAACGCAGATGCACAAACGGGCACAGAGGCCGGACTGACGTCGGTCTAATTGCCACACTGGAGCCCTGAATCATCTCTGGGACCCTTTTTCAGAAAACTTAATCATGTAGACAGGCAGAGTGAACTCATTATCTGCATGCTGTTTTCCCAGCCAAAGCTGGTAATTTAGCAGCAATTGACCTCCTGCAGTTTGTCAGCAAATGAAAACACGGAGGCCGCTCGGCTAACGAGGGGCCTGAAGACCCCGGGGTCCGTCCCAGCCTGCCTCTCTGCACAGTGGACACAGAACCTCTCACTTCAGCTTCAATTTACCTCTGTCCCACCTCCGGGGGAGACATCCCCGTCCACACACACACACACACACACACTGTCTAACAACTTGAGCCGCATTGCAGTGGAGGAAAGGCAACTCAATACTGAGATTGTCTGGAGAACAGGACGTGCTCCTTTTCAAAGTCAGGTTCCCTGATGGCACATGGCCCCCGGGCCTCCAGCCCAAGTGTGCTTTGAACACTTTAGAGTACAGTTCTATTTTTTTTTTTTTTTTTTTCGTTCCTGATCCGGATTTAGAGTTCATTTTATATTGGTTATTTTATAAGGCAGTTTACCCACGACAGGCTGAGAAAGTCTCTGACACCATTTTTACCGTGGGACACCCTTTTCCAGTTCCAGTCCCCCCCCCAGGGATACATTTCTAAACTACGATTAAACTACAACATTGCCGTGAACGGTTATAGTTCACAACGTTTTTGCACGCGTTCGTCTATTTACAGCAATAATACAACATTGGGGTGGGAGATATATAGGGCGACATAAAAGCACAGGAATTTGAGTTAATTTCCTTTGTGTGGCCGCTTAAGTAAACTGTGCTGCTTTATGAAGAGGGAGTAGCTGCGCCACCATGATGCGTTAATGTGTGTGTAAGCGCACGTGTGTGTGTGTGTGTGTGTGTGTGCATGTGTGTGTGGGATATGCGGTTAATGGTACAGTCACTGCGACTACATTTTACTACCTACAGTCTACATCTGTTGTCTGTCTGCAACATGTTTGGGACCAACCGAGCAGCTTTCTGACGGTTTAAATAGACGCCTGCTTTGCCAATTCTTTTCACCTGTAGGAGAAAAAAAAACTAACTGATAGCCAGGGGAGTTTTTTTTTTTTTTCTGTTCCCAGTTGATGTCGTGTGACGGACATGTAAAGAACGAGCTTCACCTCACCAAAAACGAAAAAATCCAATACACAGAAGGAGAGCTGCAGCTTGGCGGGAGAATTCTCTCTGGCATCATGAATATATTAGAGTTTTCATTTGAAATAATGATAATTGTGAGTATTGGTTGCAGGCACTTCATAGTCGACATTTGTGAAACATAACATGTATATATATATATATATATATATATATATATATAAAACGCTTACAGGGGCTTCAACTCCCTTTTCAGGGCTTTGGCTTCACTGCCATGCCCATACCCATAATCCCTTAATTACTTCCTCTGTATTGCTACTGTATAATACAACGGTTCATTTTATGGCCATATATTACGTTTGTTGTAGGCCAGTGAATGAATTTCAGGAATACGATACTTGCGAGATGATATTATCTCCGAAAAGAGCAGTCAGTATCCCAATTTTTGGACCAAAAAACCCCCATCTGATTGATTCCAGTGAGTGTTTTAAAACATTGTTGCTGTGTTTCCTGTAAAAGCCATTGTTCCTCCCAGTCTGTTTCGAGGGGGAGGGGGGGGGGAGGAGGGGGGGGGTAAACATTTGTAAACCGAGCAGAGACGAACAGAAACAGATTGTTTACGGTGTGTGGCACTCAGCCGCAGTAATCAGAGGATGTAGCCGCGTCGTCGTCAACCTGCGGACATGTTCCTTATGTTTGCCCAGCCTGCTGTTCCTGATTAATTTTGATTGGTTTCATTTGCTCCTTTTGTGTTTAGACATCAATCACTGCCTCCCTTCACTGGAGCTGTGCTGTCTCCCAGCTGGTTGTGGTTTTGTCTGTCTGTGCGTTTGTGCGGGTGTGTGTGTGTGCGTGTGTGTTGTGTTTGCGGGGCTCGCTGGCAGCTCACTGTAAATCCATAGGTTATCGGGGAGAAAAAACAAACGGGAGGTAAAAAATTGCTGTGAAGTGTGAAGGTGGGAGTCTGGGTGTGTGCGGTGATGCCACCGTGTTGGCCGTCTGCCTGTGTGCGTGCGTGCGTGTACAGTTTTCATCCTGCAGCATGTTATATTTATCTTTTAACCAACACAATACCAGTACATGCACACTGGGGCGCACCTGAGAGTGTTTAGATACCGATTCCATGTGTATACTTGAAACGAAAAAACATACATACACGCTGATATTTTATTATAATCACAATTATTGCTTTATTATTGTACCATAATTATAGTTGGTTGCAATGTAGAGGCCTACCTTTACGTTTCGCCCACAGACCCACGGGTTATTGTGCGTTTATTTTGAATGATTGGCATTTGTGGTCAAGTCAACAGAGAATAACACGGTAACTCAGTATGTCCAGAATCCTTTCACAGCCCTCCCAGCTGTCCATGCGCCGTCTGATGTTGCTCACCGACAAAGAGGGAAAACTGGTGCTGTCCTGCCCGGGCGATCCCGAATATGATTTATGACTTTGCTAAGAAGTAAGATAATCCATCTGAGAGACTTCTGCTATCTCTGTTTGATATGATTGAGTGGGACGGAGGAGTGTTCGGATGCGGCTTCTGGCACAACACAAAAAAAAAAAGAAGAAGAAGAAAAAAAAAAAAGACAGCTCTCCATGGGAGTCTTTTGGGAGGATGAGGTGGGCGTCTGGCAGACGCAAGAAGAGAGGGAGGGATGGTGTGTCAGAGGGAGAGATGTCTGACAGTTCTCCGACCTGGCAGGGCCTGGGACGGCCTTGGCACCGGAGTGTAGACGGCACTGAGGGGAAGAATGGAGAGATCTTATGTTACAAAAAATACAAAAAGAAAAAAAAAAAAGGAGGACGGTATTGCCCTTCTTCATTTAACCGTAGCCTCCAATTGAGAACTGTTTCAGCAAGTGCAATTACACCTTGTTGTCCCCCCCGGCACACACTCTCTCTCCAGAATGGGATGGATGGATGGGTGAGTCGGAGCAGAGATCAGAGTGGACGTGTAAACCTGGGTGGGTTGGCAGAACGAGCAGAGTCTTAAGTGGTGCAGGAATACCCGGGCAGACAGCGTGGCACCTCCAATCACACTCAATCAATCGCCGTGCACAAAAGCCCGAAGCCGACCTCACGACCGCACTCGGCCGTTCTCGGGCTTTCTCTGAATCAGTGACGTCGTCGAGCCGCTGGGACGCAGTCAGCCTGTTTATGTAGACCGAGCTCAGGCGGGCGGCTTCCTTCAAGTTGCAACGCGGCCTTCTGGTTTTGCAGTTGTGCCTGAAAGCGAAAATTATAAAAGAACATATGTTTGGCCCCACCGTTTTTTGTCCTGATTGGGGCAATCAACACACCACACATGAAAGCAAAAAAGAGAATTTATTAAACATAAATGCACACTAAAAATGACAATGCTTTACAAATAAAATATGTTATTATTATTATTATTATTATTATTATTATTATTATTATTATTATTATTATTATTATTATTATTACTTCAGCAACACAAACTTCAGCTCCTCCCGTCTGACAGTGTCACAGGTGTTTGTTTTTTTTGAGCTCGTTGTCCGGACCAGCTGCTCCTCGTTGTGGCTCTGATTGGGTCTGATCAGTGATCAGCGTGTTGGAGCCACACAAGGAAAAGACAGGAAAAAACAACTTAAACGACATCAAATATCAGTTGTAAAACAAACTTTTAATTAGTGCGTCTCAGAAACGACAGCGCCATAAAAAAAAAAGAAAAAAAAAAAAGAAATCTGATGCTTTGTCTTTCTGGGTCCTGGAGGGGAGAAATGGACGAGGAGTCTATTTAGCGGTTCACACGCCGAGCGTCTTGGTGACGTGGCGTCTCCCTCGGCCGTGACAGACGAGCTGAAATGAGCGCAAAGTGTAAGTGTCCCTTGTTTGTGAACGTCAACCTCGGTTAGACACGCCACTGACCTGAAATATCAGCGGGGAAGAGGTGCCATAGTGACGTGGAATGTGCCGATTGTGGAGAGATTGGATGTGTTTGGCTCGAGGCCAGCTTGGCGACGGCAGTGGTTCAATTTTTTTTATTGTTATTTTTTATTTTTTTATGTAACGTTTGAATCTTTTTGTGTCTCGGAAAGGATTTTCCACCGGGTCGACATCAGGCGTGGGGCTCCTGCCCCTCGACTGGAACTGCGGCGGCGGCCATGTTGGGGAGGTAAGCGAATGGCGTGACGTGAACGTGCGTGTGGGTGGAAATTGTGCCACTGGGCCTGTGTCACGACGCTTTAACAGTGCGATGCACGCACGCATGCATGCGTGTGGATATTGGTTGGATTGTCCCTGTAAGTCATGCAACCCCCCCCCCCCCCCCCCCCCCCCCCCCCCCCCTCCCCCACCCCGGGGCCAAGTGGGCAGATTGTGTTGCTTACATACATGTCATAATGAGGTCCACTGTGTGTTTCTGCGGCGTTGTTGCACTTTAGGATTACAGTGTCATCCGTATACTGCGTGTCAAATCCTATTTATGCAAATGAGATGATTCTAGAGCGCCGACAAGGCCCTCACTCATCTCCCCTGTCTTTCTTCACACAATAAGACGTCAGGATTGTGTTTCTCGGCCCTACCGGTGCGCAAAGCAATTGTCCCTTTCAAATTTGAGCTTGCGATTGAATTCAGCGCTCATATGTTTGTGCTTTTAAAAACGTCAAATGATCGGCAACGTCACCCCCCTCCCCCACCCCGGGGCCAAGTGGGCAGATTGTGTTGCTTACATACATGTCATAATGAGGTCCACTGTGTGTTTCTGCGGCGTTGTTGCATTTTAGGATTACAGTGTCATCCGTATACTGCGTGTCAAATCCTATTTATGCAAATGAGATGATTCTAGAGCGCCGACAAGGCCCTCACTCATCTCCCATGTCTTTCTTCACACAATAAGACGTCAGGATTGTGTTTTTCGGCCCTACCGGTGCGCAAAGCAATTGTCCCTTTCAAATTTGAGCTTGCGATTGAATTCAGCGCTCATATGTTTGTGCTTTTAAAAACGTCAAATGATCGGCAACGTCCAACCCCTCTGACCCGAATCTCTGAACTAGTGAAAATTAACGGCGTACCTGAGCAGGCAGCTAATCGGCCGCAGAGCCGCAGAAACGCAAGACGAGGAATAATCCACTAATTGGGCGCGGTTGCCGTAATGTTTTTTCGCGTTCGTTTGCCGCCTCGCAATTAGGAGCGATTCAGCTGCCAGTTGGACTGTGTGGGGTGTTTTTTTTTTTTTTTTGAGGATGAGTGCACGCCTGGTAATTTGAGTGCATCGCAATCACCCATATATCACGCAAGGATCCTTCATCCGTAGGGGCGTTTTCCTCTGAATTGGAAAAAAAATCATAAATAAATACCCCTCATGATTTGTTAGCTCGCACACGAGTGAGGACGGGAAACTTGTGTGACGATTCTCTTCATGGAAATGTCTGTGGCTCCCTAGGAGGTTTGTGCCAGAGTTCTGCTTGCGGATGAGATTCCGAAACAGCTGTGTTGCTCAGATTTATTATCTGGGTTGTTGTTTTTTTTTTGTTTTTTTTTTACCTCATTGCGCTATGCTCTCTCTCACACATACACATACAGTACATTGTGTGACTGAATATTGGAGCAACAGATAGGAAAGAGTCATGGTGAAGTTCCTCTCCTTCCTCCCCACCCCCCCCCCCCCCCCCCTCATGACTGAAACCTGTGTACGCTGCACCTACAGATTCCTGCATTGACTCTGTAGTTTTGTCATACGTTCCAGCGAACTCTTCTATCACCTCATATGCCAATGGTGACGAGTGGAGGTGGTGTCTCTGTTCTCAGCGGGAGTCCTTACAGCGAAAAGCAAGTCGGAGACGTAGAGAAAGACGGTGAGGGTTAAAGAAAAACAAATTCCGCCCTGCCTGCGTGTGTGTGTGTGTGTGTGTGTGTGTGTGTGTGTGTGTGTGTGTGTGTGTGTGTGTGTGTGTGTGTGTGTGTGTGTGTGTGTGTGTGTGTGTTAAAACCAGCGGCAGGAAGAGCCCCAGACACTGTTCACACGGGAGACTGACGAGGTCTCACGGTGTTGTGAGTGGGACGTGGCGCAAACGCACACTCATGGCTGGGCTGTTGCGACGACTGCGTATGTGTCATAAAGCAAAGCAACGTAATGACACAGGCTCGTTACACTCAGTATTTAGAGATTAGACTAACACTGTGGTTTGGTGGTCGGCGCTGTGTTGATGGTAACCATGTGGGCCAGAGGGTACACACACACACACACACACACACTTAGACTGCAATGACATATAATGGAATATTGGATGCCAGCATACCTGATGGATGATGAAGGGCCATTTGTTTGAGTTTTTTCTTTTACGGGAAGAGGGTTGGCAGCGATGAGCAATGACCATGGCATTGTTGTGGCCGTTTCTGTTGTTTCCATTGGTTCAAAATAAAATCCAATGTAGAGCATTGTAGAACAGCGAATATCTGTTTTATTAGTATTGAGTTGTTTTTGCATTAAACTGGTTTGACTGGAAACATGAAGTCGATGAGTGATGAGTGTTCCCCTCCACAGCTCCCGTTCAGATGGCAGCGGCCAGGTATGGGGTGTTATTATAACCTATTGTGTGGATCCAAATGTGTGAAAGCACCTGGCAAAATTCACTGCGGGGGGGGGGGGGGGGGGGGGGTATCTGGGCGGGGGGGGGGGGCGGAGGTGGTAAAGTGTATTCTATTCCTACTTGGTTGTTTTTGTCTTAGTTTGGCTTTATCGGATGAGCGTACAATGTGAACATTGTCGGCAATGTATAATCCCTCATGTGACAACCTCTTATTATGGGTTGATGTGATTATGATATAGCCGCACAAGCATCCACACTCATAGAAACACACTTAATTGTTCACTTGTCCACAACAGCGGCACAATGACAATCAGAATCATCATCGTCGCACATGCAAACACCCACAAGTCGGGGGAAATTTGACCTCTGCATTTAACCCATCTGTGGCAGTGGGGTGAGTGCCTTGCTGAAGGGCATTAGAGGCGGCGGGGGTTCGTGCAGACCACCTCGACTGGGCCTCGAACCGGCTGTCTCCCTCACCGCTAGGCCACCTCTCCCCCTCAACATCGCTTTTCATGCAATATTTCATGCATTTTTTTTTATCATCCGTAAAGTAAACTTTATAACCATTTCTATAAAGATTTTTAAGGCTCCATAAGCTCCTTGTAAATACTTGTTTATTGCAGCTCTCAAAGCAGCGCGCGAAATGTACTGTAAAATGAGTTTAATACTTACTCTGGCCACTGGTGTGGTTCTACAGTGAATCATGTGGCAGTTGTTGTGAGGAAAGTTTATCTCGGCTTGCAAGGGACCGCTTTTGAACAGAGGACACTAGTCCTCTAATTTCCTTGTGATTTAAAAGTTTATCTCCTGGTATTTGACTAAATATTAGGGACAAGTTAATAGATGTTTTGTAATGTCTCTATTTGGGGTGGGGATCTTTATGAAATGCGTACTATTACATTTGAGAATGTTTTCGTGAAAACAGACAATCCAGTGACGATTTGTGCTGCACACACACACACACACACACACACACATTCGTGATGTTTCAACAGAAGGTCTTACAAACGCATTTGGGATTAAGTCTGTAGACGTGCACCACGCCCAGAGCTTTGGTTTTTCACCCGGCTTGCCAAACTTTTTTCGGTCCCACAGGCGAGACTCGAAGCAGATGACAGAAACGCAGGAATCCACAGAGGAGGCGGCTCACAACGACAGACGGAGACGTTACCACCGCGAGATGTTTGCGTTACATCCTGTTCTGTTTTAGCTTTAGCTTAAAATCTGTCCATCACGCGGCCCCATATGTTTTACGTCATCCATCCGCGGAGCGCTTTAGTCCTCGTGTTGCTCTGCAGCTCCGGGCTTCACTGTCAAAGAGCCAATTCCCAAATAAGTCATCCATAAATATATATACTGTAGATATACAGTATATCTATATATACCCCCAATGGAAATGCTGCGTGTAGACAGAGGAACTGTAATTGAATGAGTATGTGCTGAAATAATCATTATTGGAATGTAATTATTACATTAGCCGAGCTGCTCAGTGTCTCTCTGGGAGCTGCCTTTTTTTTTTTTTTTTTGCCAAACTACTCGGGTAGCTTAACAACAGCCATGATTAATGAAAAAGGAGCACCTCATCTCGAAGCTTTGGCTAGGAGCAACAAGTGTGTGTGGTTTGCGTTTCCGCACCGCCTTCCATTTTGTCTCGTCTTCCTTTCTCCTGGCACCAGAAGTAAACGCCAAAAGTCTGCCACACTACATCACATCCTCTGCAGTTGTGAAGAGTAAACGCACTACCACTATGCTACACTACACACCGTGTGTGTGTGTGTGTGTTGCATATGTATGTTAAGCAAAGCTCCATACATGTGTGCGTATATGCATTTAAATATGCATCTTCGGGATAAAGTGTGGCAACAGTCTAGACGGCACAGACGTGCCCAATGGCAGCGAGAGATCTGCGGGGCCAGTGGCCAATTAAAATGCTACGATAGAAGCCGTGTGATACTGTCACACACTCGTGCGCGCGCACAAACACACACAACTTGGGGGCCTGTATCCCAGCATCTGTATAATTAAGGTGCTTTTTCTCCTGAATATTTTAGTTGGAACGTCTCCGCGACAGACATGACGGTTTCCAACGAAGAGTGCTGCTCTCATTTTGCCTCGGACTGATATGGCCTTTATGCATTTGTACGCCAAAAAAAGTTTGAGGTTGTTGTGTGAGACATGGTCGCACATGCCCTGGATCAAATAAATGACCCACTTCATATGATTTGGATGTCGCTAAGATACAGGAAAAGGCAAAACCTCCTTTGCTTTGGAGGTCAAGTGCATTTCTGGCATGGTCTTATTTGGCAGACATTGTTTTAAAACCCAAGTTAGCCTGTGTGTGTGTGTGTGTGCGTGCGTGCACGCCCACGTGCATGATTCTAATCCTATAGCAGATGGAGGAGGAATAGTATCCATGACAATGCTTGGCAGAAGGGAGAGCCGATCGCGAGACGGGGGGGGTTAGGACACTGTCCTTCAAAGATTGATGAGGGCCGAGTGAGAGCGGACGTCTTCCAGTATTAGGGGAGAATTCCTTTCCCAGAAGCACGCACGACGCACACTCGTTCACTTTATCTGATTTCCTCCGGCAGCGCTTGGCTGTGGGTGCCGTGTTGCAACGCTATGACATGAGTTTATTATTACAGTGAAATCAGTGATCAAGCGTTCCTGCTTGCCACATTTGTTTTGCCACAATTAAAGTGATTCCCAGTATTAGGGGAGAATTCCTTTCCCAGAAGCACGCACGACGCACACTCGTCCACTTTATCTGATTTCCTCCGGCAGCGCTTGGCTGTGGGTGCCGTGTTGCAACGCTATGACATGAGTTTATTATTACAGTGAAATCAGTGATCAAGCGTTCCTGCTTGCCACATTTGTTTTGCCACAATTAAAGTGATTCATCCAGTGCCTTTGCACACACACACACACACACACATAGCATGATAGAGATAGGTGAAGGAGTGTGAGAGAGACAGAGAGAGAGAGCGTTTCTCTGTGTGCTTGTTTGCACATTTTTCTGTCTCCGTGTGACAAAACCTCAATGCCAGCCACCAAGGAGACCGAATGTTGTTTCCTCCCTCTCTAATTACCAGCTCTTATGGTTTAGCCTTGTTTAGTTGTCCTCCAGTAAATAAACCCTCACGTCAGACTGTTTTCTTTCAGGCCCCCTCCTCCCCCCCCCCCGGGCCCTCGGCCCTCGGTGGCTAAATGTGCTCCTAGCTAGGACCCCGGTTCGAAAATCTTCAGTTGTTTTCTTTTGTTTTGGTTCTCTGTCACTAACTGTAGATGTAAGCAGGCAGCGGTGGAACCTTTAACCAGGCCCATGACGGTTTTGTTCCGTCCTGGTCTTTCCAGAAGGGGGAAAAAAAAAAAAAAAAAAAAGGAAAAACTCTTTGTGATGTGGGAAACATGTCTGGCATTTTACCGGTTAACTAGTTTAAATTGTTTGGCATGCATGAACAGCGATGTCCACTCTGGCTGCACAAAAGGAAAGAAATCCTTTTTTTTTTTTTCTTTTTTTTTTTTACTTATTCAAAAGAAACAAAAGCTGATTTTATTTCCTGCGCTGCATGTGAGTAGTGATCTCACACAAACAATACAGCAATAGATACATAACACAACGATGAGGTTTACCAATTTCAGACGGGTTCTGTTCCAAAAAAAGAAGTAGGTTACTTTTTATGTGGCGGGGTCTGATTCTGCTGAAATGTACGTGGTTTTACTTGAGCTGCATTTTTAGTTGTTTTTTTTTAAGTTGTATTACCACTTTCATGGAAAGTATAGGATTTACTGTAGGTGCTGTTTTTTTTTAACAGTGGGTTATTGTGGTGCCATGTTGTGTTGCCCTTTTCAGAGGATAACATGGTCGTGCGTTGACAGTGATGTCGCCAGCACAGAGAAGTGTGTGATCCTGGATTCGACAAATGTTCCCGCCCAAGCCTTGAACTAAAAATAAAAAGTAAAATCATCTGATTTGAAAATGCCTAATGACCACAGCGGCAATCTTTTATAGGTGGTTCCTGCTACATTAATGAATAAAGTTATAGTCCAATATTTCAGCAGTGGACAATATTCCTATCTTTTAAATTAAACAAGAAAATCCCCTCCCACAATGCTTTGGGCTGTCCTCCCTGCCAGCCTCTGCTGGAGCTGAATGTGGGAGGGGGACAGTTGTTGGGACGGAGGCCCGGCTCAGTCATGGCCTCTCTCAGGGCGTAGGGAGGGAGGGAGACGCTGCCACATGAACCATAACCCAATTAATCATTGGTGCAAATACAGCAAAGGAGGGCTACTTGATTTCTTTGTGTCAGCGGACACGCACAACTACACCCATTCCGCAGGAGATGAGAAGAAGCATTTTTGTGTGTGTGTGTGTGTGTGTGTGATGCCCAGTTTCTCTGACCTGATGCTTAAATCAAACACAATCGGACCTGCAATCGGTTGGAACTGGGTGAAACCGCATCGGTGACTGGACCTGAAGGGAGATTGTGGTACAGTCTTTACTTGACGGTACTTAATATACATTGTGCGGCTGTGTGGTACTTGTAATATATCCAAATAAATACGGCATAAAGTGTCCTGAGGGGGGAGAGAAAAAAAAAAAAGAACTGACAGAGATTCAGGGTTTTTCTTGCACGATGAAACAGACATCCGCGTAAGTGCAGTGTAAATGAACACAATCAATGCAATTTGTGCTTCACTTCTTAGAGTGCCGTGCTATACTGTAAGAAAATAAAGAGGGCGGGGGGGGGGGGAAAGGGTGAGGTGGTTCTGGTGAGAAAGCGTCCCTGGTGAGGGAGTGGGGGGGGGGGGGGGGGGGGGGAAAGGGTGAGGTGGTTCTGGTGAGAAAGCGTCCCTGGTATGATGTTTGGTGTGGGGGGATAGTGTTACATGCCAGCAGCCCGCTGGCTTCTCCTCCTCCTCCTCCTCCTCCTCCTGTACGCCGAGAGTCTGGAGGAATGTGCCGTCTCAGAACCGCAGGGAGGACGAGTGCGCCGCCAGCGAGCGGTCGGCCCCGCTTGTTTGCATGTTTGTTTGTTTGTGTGCTAGTGTGTTACCGTGTGAGAAGGCCCGGGCCTTTGGCGGCTTCAAAGCCGCTCCCAAACAACATCTGCTGTGTGAGTTTGGAGTGCTGCGCGGCGGCCATGTCAGGACACATCACCACTCACAATCGCAGCTCTAAATCAATATTTTCCTCCCATCTCACATTGGATTGTTCCACTGGCCAGGGTTCAAGAATGGACAAGAGCTCATTGAGAAGAGGGGGGGGGGGAAATGTTCGAGTGGATAGACCCATCGCCCCTTTTTTTTTTTTTTTTTTCCAATTCGCCACAATCAGAAACAGATTTTCTGCAATTAGTCTGAAGTAACTTGCAGGTTTATTGACTAAAAAGCGCTGTGACAGTGCCTCTCAGAAAACCATATGACAACACTTACTACTGATTATGTTTGACTGTCAGAATCAAATTCTTTGTATGCCACATTATATTAACATGCACTGAGGATGCTTGTAATCACTTTTTTTTTTCTTTGTTGACTGTCGCGCCTCTCTATTGTGTTGCTGCAGATATTTAAATTTGGGTCCTCACTATTTGCAGTTATACAGTTACATGTTGTCATATTATTCACATGATTGACTGTTATGAATTATTATTGGTTTCATTTCAATTTCACAATCCCCATTTGTTTACTCAGAAAGTCCCTCATTGACGCTAAATCCTCATGTGTGTAAACTGTGTAAACCCAAACAGCAGCAGCCTTTGAATCGACCGTAAGCTGTGGAGCCTCTGTATTAATCTGTTCCACGGTGTAATAAGTGAATTAGTGGGACGTAGAAGATGATGTATGACGGAGGCTGGCACGTCTAAAACCTGCTGTAAATCCACATGCCGCAGCCACTTAATAATGTGGCCGGAGACCTCCTGGCATCATTCTTCACTGTATCCATTGACAACCTGAAACTCATAAATCTCTCGGTGAGACATGGCTTTGAGTTCACTGTAAAGTCATTTGTTCTAAAATATCTACATTAAATGCCCCGTAAAAAAAAACAAAAAAACAAAAAAACACTGAAGTTCATTTTAGAGGACACACTCCATAATATTCCAAGTACGAGAAATGTTCAAATTAAAGCAGATTTAATCCTGGAAATAAAGTGGGGTGCCGTTGTGCACATGTGTAGCAGATTTTTTTTCTTCTATGCAGTGTGTTATTTTCCGTCATATACATACATTTTGCAGTTCCCTATACCATTGATTTTATTTCATGTTCTACTAAACCAAGCGTGGTCATTTATTGAAATATGAATTATTTCTTCACTTGTAAGTGTAGCCGTGCTGCAGGTCGGTGGATTTGTGTGTGTGTGTGTGTGTGTGTGTGCGCTATGCAGCGTTGTTTAACTTTTCCCATACGTCAGATGCCTTCCCAACCTCCAGCCTCCAACCCCCCACCACAACAGCTGGCGTCTCAGCGAGGGCCCTGACATTACACTGCCACCCCTTTCACTGTGGATCGAGTATTGTGGTGTCAGGATAGACCCAAATATAAGCAAATCGAAGTCCATCCGCACAACGATAAATAAGACGTTGGCCTGTAGTTGGCAATCTTTATTATACAAAAAACTAAATTACAAACAAAATATATTTTTCAAAGGCATTGTAGGCTATATTTATTTCACCATGTGCTTTAATATAAACAATATTTGATATTGTTATAAAAAAAAAATTAAAGCGTAAGTTTCAGTATGACCTCAGTCTATGGTTTTAATAAGGCTATGGCTCCATAATATGATGGAGAAAAAAAATGTTCCCATGCCTTTCAAAAACTCATTGTAAAATAAAACAAACAACTGGGTTCTATTTGTTAAAAAAAAAAAAAAGTCATAAACATATAATGTTTATAACATCCCCGCTAGTCCAAAGCCTGTATTAAAAGTGACAAGATCCTGTTGGCTGTTCCAGTTTTTAGATTTAAAGCAAATGGGCTACATTGGTTGTTCTGCAGTCCAAATAAAACCAAGTCGTTCCTGATGTATGAACCAAAATCACTGACCACTTTTGCCTCTTTTTATTGAAAACATCAGGCTCTTGTTGGCTCTTCTACTGTGCTGCTTAGAGGGGGAAAAAAACTGAGGAAATAAAAATAGAGTACATTTGATTTACACTCAGTTGTTAGAATAAAGGCCTGTAGGTCCTGGATTCATCTGCTGTACTTTAACGGGACTAAATAAAGCCTATATGTGATACTCTGCTGTACCGGCAGGTCACATATTTCCTTTTTAAAACCAAACCATATAAGTTTATTATTTAACCAACTTCCTTGGAGAGAAAAGCAGAGAAATACATCATAAGGAACAAGAGTAGGTAAAAAATGCTTGAATTATTACAGTAGTCGGTCAGGGGGGAGGGCGTGTGCATGGCGTTACCCTTTGTGTGACAGATATTTTTCTTTTACTTCAGTCATTCCTATTACAGGCTTGGATCGACACGTGCCGTAAAACATGCTGAATTTGTCATTGAGGGGAAGAGGAATGAAACTGACCTGTGGTGAACTCGCTGTCTGTCAGACTCTGTAGGACCCAGCGGAAAAGTCCTCCAGCCGGAGGGAGACGGGTAGAGAGAGAGAGAGAGAGAGAGGGAGAGAGAGAGGGGGAGAGAAAGCTGAGGGGAAGACGCTCTCAGATCAGTCCGTGGCTTCATGGAGTTATGTACCTCTAATCCGCCGCCATGGATTGCAATCCGCGATCACTCATTCTCATTTTACCTCTTTTATTGTCCTGCGTCGTTCCTGCCTTTCCGGTCATCTACCCTCCTAATGAAGGTAAGACAACTCTCAGGCTTTAAGCGCGTGTGTCTGTGTGCGTGTGTGTGTGGCTGTGTGCGCGTGTGTGTGCGCCACGGTAAACGTCGGTGCCAGCGGTGCGCGCTCGCTCCAGACTCACGGCTGTCCAAATCAAAGTGATCCCAATGATCCGAAAAAAAAGGCGCACGGAGCTGAGGCGGAGAGCCGCCGCGGGCCGGACGTCTGAGCGGCTGCCCGCGGGGAGTGCTGATTAAACTTGAAAACAGACCCGAGCCACGCAGACACCGTAGCCTCATTTCGGATAATCTGGCGCACGCAGGGTCCGTGGTTGTTTGAGCTGGAACGAACCGAGCGGTGGCGCGAGCTGGATCCAGAATCAGAGTTCTAACGGGGCGACATGGTGTGGATCAAACTCCACTGTCTGGTTCCATGAGAGGTTCGTGTGGATCCGTTGTATCCACGCACCGTGTGTTGGGTAGACGCCCCAGTTCCCGTCCACAGCCGCACCGATTTACGGGCAATAAATAGAAGATGAGCACACTTGGCGTAGTGCGTAAAAACGCGGATGGCTCTTTTTTATGGTTTTGCCCTGAATAAACCCAAAAGGAAAGGTTGTCCGGTGTGGGGTGGACAGCATGTGGACAGACGAGCGCAATAGTCATTGAAATTACGAGGTTCTATAAAAGATATGCTGTGTTTAATCCCATGTTTTATGAAAAATGACCTTTATATCAGTCCAAGTTTTGCTTCCCTTTTTTTTTTTTTTTTTTTGAAAACCCGGTAAAATAAGAGGAATAAGTCCCACTGGTCCTTTGAACCGTCCAGCCCCACTTTAAATGTTTAACTTTCTTCAAATACGTATGTTGCCACCTCTTAAAACACGTGTTATGTTTGTTACGTAAACCCAAAGTTAAACTTTAGTTAAAAGTAAAAAAATAAACTAAAATAAGGTTTAGGTCACACTTTCCTACGGGACATCGCAATTATAGTTCATCAAAGGATAAAATGATATACATGCGAATGATAAATATGAGTTAATTGTGCACTTATATTTAAATCCATTGTGATAAGACGGAAGAGTGAATTGTTAAGTTGTAAGTATTGGTAAGTGACTTATCCTGATGGTAAAGGATGAGTTGGAAAACTTTTGTTGCACAGGCCGCGTCAGAAGATGAGTCCTAATGTCACACACACACACACATCTGAACACAGTGGATACAATCGATTGTGTTGTTTCCGCTCAGTTCGTATCCCACATCAAACCCACATCGACCCGTGTACAACTGAAATGATCAATCTGTGAACCTGCACCGGACTCCGCCCCGGAACGTAAACATTACTTTGAGCAGGTTCAATTAAAACACGGATTTTGACATTTGAACAAAACGGTTTTTTTTTTGCTTGTAGAATTTACATAACGTCAAACATGACCTTGTGTGTTGTTCTGGTGTGGTGTGGGCCCCCGACTTGTGTCAGGCGAAGATTGGTGTTTTAACGGAGAGCCAGAGATCAGGAGGTTTAATTGAGCATATGAATGGACGAATTAATAGTGAATCGGGAGGGTTAGACAACAAAATTATCACATTGATTGAGTCAAGGTCAGCGAGGCCTACTTACAATCCATAGCTTTGAGAAACTTATTTTTTTATTATGTAATATTAAAGATTTAAGTAGCTTATTGTGAAATATAAGTCTGATGGACACAGAGAAGTTTATCAACGCTCCCAGTGCTGCGAAATAACCGAGAACACATTAAATACACAACTCCCAAAGAAAATATACAGTAATCCACTGGTGGGAGTGGGTAGGCCTGAGTCCGAGGGAGGGACACACTCCGAAAGTTCGTGCGTGTGAGTAATGGAGAGCGTGTGTGTGTGTGTGAGACAGAGAGAGGTTCTTCTTTTGACCCGTTTCGACGTAGGAGCATCAACAGCTCAAATCATATTAATATTGATAATAAAGCAATCTGACAATCCATCTTTCCAGGACATACGTCTGCCAGAGAGTGTCAGTATCGAGCCGCTCCGTCTCTGTGTCATATGTTAATTCATCTTCAACAGCTCCCCTTATAAGCTGGTTCCTCACTCAGCTCTGAATCTCATCTCCAGCTCTGTCGTTTCATATAAACATTTTTTTTTTATATAATCGGCCCGAGCTACAGTTTCCATCAACAAGTGCAGGACCCAACAGAGCAGGTAGAACTTGGGGGAAAATGACCATAAACACGCAGGAGAATAACCAGCCTCAAACAAAATAAAATAAATAAACGGTCGCTGTAATGAATGGGCGAGAGAGAGAGAGACGGCACGGTACTGCTCTCGAACTTTAAAAGTTGAAGTCTAAAGTAACTAAACATGCCTGAGAGTGTTGTGTTCATCGTGGACACGCGATGACGATGCTGAAAAATCACGGCAGCCCACTCACCGACCCTCCCTCCCTCTCTCGGATTTACCTTATTCACGTGGTTTTACTGCGGGTCCGATGACGTCTGTACTGCAGGTGTGTTCACCCGATCAAGTTTGTATTTTATTTTTAATTTCATGTTATTCCCCCCCTCGCTGATTCAACTGAAGCTTATGGGACAACACTGCACGCTGAACACGGATGTCTAAATTAATGGCCGTAGTTTTTTTTATGAAAGCTATCGGTAAATTAGAAAATGAATTAACACGCTCATTAATCACAGATCAACCTGCAAATGATTATTTCTAGCCAATCTCGGCCCTGTGCCGAAAACGTTTTTTTTTATTATTTATATATATGATTGTGTCGCTTTATTAGGTCGCAAACGTGTAGAGAACTTTTCAGAAAAGAAAGGGAAAAATCCTGCGAATTTAATTTAGGGATTTAATACAACTTTTCACTTTTGATCAACGAAAAAGTAAAACATTTGTTTGCTGAGCTGCAGTGTGTGTCCGTGTGCGTATACGTGTGTCCGCGGTGTGTGACGTTGGCCCGCTGCGGGGCGCCGGGAGGCCTCTGGTATTTTTAGCCGGCGGTGGGGAGCCCTGGCCCGGGGAGGCCGGCGCTGCCGTCCCGCTGGGGCCGAGGGGCCAGGGCACCTTTCAAAGGTGTGAGGTGCAGCGCCATCACAGACCCACATTCCCCAAAAAAATACTTCTTCCTCTACACAACGCTGCGTATTTATAATATGTGTATTCACAACACACGAGGATGGAGAGTGGCATCCGTAGGCGGTTTGATAAATTAACTGTGTGTTGGCATGACATTATCGAGCATGTGTGCAGGAGAGCTGCCCGGCTTTATGTGAGTGTTGAAGTGTTTGTGTTTAGGTATATGAGGAAAGAAGAGAGGAGGAAGGAAAGGAAGAAAGAAAGAAAGGGAGGAATGGGGGCAGAAGGGTTGGGCGAGCAGCAGCAACATCAGACAGAGCGACTCGGCACTTGAATAATTCAGAATGGGAGGTGAACACTTCACCCTTTAACACAGACACACAAGTCGCCTGCCTTTGCCTGCACTGCGGCCTGCCAACCTCCACTGCCAACGCAGATACAGATATCACTCTTCTGGTCTATTTTATTCTGTTCTTTTCTATTTCATCTATTCTATTCTATTCTACACTCACATCCCGGATAGCGCTCTCTCTCTAATCCAACATTTTAATTGTGTCAAAGGCTCAGGATTACATTTCTGTGTACATCTGCTGGAAAACAAAAACGCATTCATCGCATTTTACCAATGGGTTTAAACGTCGTGCCAGAATCTTATCATGGTTAATTTGGCAAAAAAAAAAAATAATAATAATACCACTTTATCATATAATATATATAAAATTATAATATAATTGAGTATTCTGGTTCTTTGTGATCTCGGTGTTCTTTGATGGGCTTGTTTTCATGTGTGTGTGATTGTGGCCTGTAGGTGTGTGTGTGTGTGTGTGTGTGTGTGTATTGATTCACCTGTTTCTACCTCTGTGATGTTTTGCTCTCCTGCAGACAGGCTGACTCAGTTTGCTATTAATACTCTGAGTTCCCGTTTAGAGGCACTCCCTGATGGGGCAGGGACTCTATGCTTGGCTGGCGCTAGCTCGCTAACTGACTATGTTTGTGTGTGTGTGTGTGTGTGGGTGTGCGTGCGTGTGTGTGTGGGAGAGTGAGTGAGAGAGACTCAGCCTGAATCAGTGCGCATGTGTGGTTCTATGTTGCATGTTTTGGTGAGCTTGCTGAAGAGTGCTCCCATACAGTATACTGTATGTGGATGTGTGTGCATGTTCCTGTGTGTATCCATGTTCTTTTTGTTTCAGTTTGCATGCGTGTGCATCACTTTGGTATGTGTGTTTGTGTTTACTTCCCTCGTTTCTTGGATGGGGAAAACATACTCCGATATGATTCAGTGTTTCTTATTTTCAGTGTTTAGGCATGCGAGTGTGTACATATGTGCCTGTGTGTGTGTGTGTGTGTGTGTGTGTGGGTGCTGACTTCCCCATGCCAAATGCAGCTGGAGGGGGCTTTTTTTTCCCCTCCCGCGATATGAGAGCCATCTCATTTTCTGCTCTCAAATTCCCCCGCTCGGCTCAATTTGAGTGGTGTGCTCGGCTCGTTGAGAAATGTAAATTGGAAGCAATGGCCCTGGATGCTGAGCTGCTATTATCTGACGTGAACAGATAGCTTCATTAGACTCTAATAGGAATGTGTCTGCTGCCACTCAACCGGCCGAGTGGCTTAGTATGGCTGCGGCTCAGGTGAGCTTCAATTTAGAGGCTTTTCTGAGCCTGGAATTTGATGGAGACTCTGGGGTTGCGTTCTCTTCTTCTATTTCAGGCTCCCCTTTTATTAACATTTTATTAGCCGCCCGGTTGAGGATTATCAGGCTGAAAAATGGCCATTTTCCTCTCAACCTTTCTTCCAATGTGAAACAATTCGTTCTCAGTCCAGCAAAATGACTCCTCTCGCACACGTGCGCGCTCCTGCTTACTCTATCTTTGGATGGGAGAATGGGGGATGATTGTGTTACTCATATTGTCACAGTGAATAGAGTTACTGCTGCAGGGCCTCGGTGCAATGCTGCTTCGGTTTACTGTGTGTGTGTGTGCGCTTTCTTGGCCAAGTGTGTGTTTTTGAAATTGTACACTTTGTGTTTGTGTGTGTCTCGAGCTCTGGACTGACTTGCTCTCAGCACAATGAGAAGAAAAAGGCCCGAGCGCCTTCTCGGGTTCAAACTTAAAGGGAGACGGCAACAGTAATACTTCATTGTTATTCATTCACTTCATAATAGCTGATTATTTATCCCCTACTCATTCCGTGTGGATCCTTTTATGTGCAGCACATGTGGAATCCTTTGCTCGTGTTTCACTGCAAACCCATTGAAAAGATATTTATCCAGCAGACAGTTTCAGAAAGTTTATTAAAAAATATAAAATAAGACATATATTTAATCAAATATGAATTTCAACACGTGGTTCCCGGGGTTCTATCACCACATCTCAATGGCTGAGCCTGGGTTGGTACCATATCTCTCATTCACACTCGAATAATGTGTTGTATTCATTTCGGTTCATCTCGGTTATCTGGGAAATCTGGTGACAGCGGATAGTTAATGTCATTAACTTTAAATATTTCAAGCTTATATTCCATATTGGAAGGGGCTTTCTATATGTTTTACCCGAGGTGAAAGTCTTGTCTCTGATTGGTGTGAATGACCACTGTAGAACAAATGGAGGATCCGCCTCCGCCTTCCCCACTCACGGCCCGTCATATTGTATGTCAGAGTTGATTTTCGCCGATGTGTTTCCCGTCACCTGTTTAAAAAAAAATCTGTTTCAAAAAGAAACTTTCACCTGAGTGGGTGTGTTATGAATGGGCAATTAGCATTAATGGCTCCGAAAATAAAGCACTGACATGGCTGCTCCTACGGCAACACAAGGGTCACCGTGTGAGACCCCCTTTGGCAGAGCCGAAGCCCTCAGCTTGCATTAAGTATCAAGTTCCCGGAGTCATATTGTTCTCTTCAATTTTCTTCTATTCGACATGGATTTCCTTTCTGCGCTGCCTGGGCTCTGGCTGAAAGGAGTGAATTCCTGGCAGGACACTGCCTTTCCATTGGTTATGAGTGGGTTTATACTTTTTGGGCCCAGTCGAATATTTGGCCACCTCCGAAAACTGGCGGTTGCGTCCCGGAATCTTTAAACGTAATACTGTTCTGCGTCACCTGGCCAAAAGTCCTGTCGGGGAGACGACATGTGTCGCGAGCGTGCCACGACTACGCCGTCAAAGTAACACTTCTGGCCGCGCCTCTTCCCGAAACGTTCAGGACGTCCGCGTGGTAGCCAGTTTGCCACGGCCAACTTCTGCTGGGATGCACGTTGGAGAACGTGGTGTGTGTGTGCGTGTGCGTGTGCGTGTGTGTGTGCGTGGCAGCTGAGTAAACAGAGGCATGATCATTGCTGGAGGTTGCTGCTCCCTCCTGTGGGATTAGATAAGGGCTAATTGGGGCTAACAAGGACTAGACACTTAAATGTTCTCTTCCCCCCGCCCCCCCCCCCCCCCCCCTCTCCTCACCACAGTGAACCTGCTCGACTCCAAAGCCAGCCAGGGGGAGTTAGGATGGATTTCCTACCCGTCGCATGGGGTGAGTATTGCTCTCTCTCTCTCTTTTTATATATTTACCCACACCATCTTTAAATATGCTTACATTTGGGGAGGCACATCCGTCGACATGAATTGCCCCCCCCCCCCCCCCCCCCCC
>JAFBJU010026073.1:341097-390723 GCA_016785305.1 Colistium nudipinnis | reverse complement strand
TTTTCTCTTTGCCCCCCCCCCCCCCCCCCTCTCCTCACCACAGTGAACCTGCTCGACTCCAAAGCCAGCCAGGGGGAGTTAGGATGGATTTCCTACCCGTCGCATGGGGTGAGTATTGCTCTCTCTCTCTCTCTCTTTTTATATATTTACCCACACCATCTTTAAATATGCTTACATTTGGGGAGGCACATCCGTCGACATGAATTGGGCGCGGGCCCCCCCCCCCCCTCCACACATACACACACCGCTTCGGGATTTATTTCTTTTTTCAAACTCCCGGGGTTCCTCGCTGTGTCCCGTTGACCCAATGAGCCGAGAGCAGATTAACCCACTTGTCTGTACTGCATTTTTTTTTCTTGTACGTTCTCCATCTCACAGGTTAAAGGTTAGGCATTCAGAGCTTGCCATATGGTCAAGATGCTTAGGGGGGGGGGGGGCAATGTACTTTTGTGCATGTGCGGGTGTTTGTGTATTTGGGCGAATGTGTGTGTATTTAGAGAAAGATTAAGGCATTAACGGATTTTAGGTTGTGGGGCACAAAGGCATCAACACAAGAATGTCAATAAGCTTAGCCTCTTTTCAGTAAATATCACATCGACAACAGATATGGTATTTTGCTGTTGTTGCATCTCAACTCTGTAAATCCACTGAGATTTGACTTGTTAATCCATTTGTTCTCAACTGACAACGTGCGTCACCTCATCCCGTCTGTCACGTCTGCTTTGTTACAGTTTAACACGACAATCGTCCACAACTCTATTTCATTGAAAGATCTACAAATTACAATTCCGTTTATCCACTTTTCCTAGATTCGCACGGCTTTCACAAAATGTTGCAGCGACATTGTCCCTTACTGGGGAAAAAAAAAAAAAAAAAAAGTCCATGTAGCCTCATCTATCAACCTCTCTGCTACAAAGTCCCTCCAGTGGGCTCTCGCTCAGTGTTTATTTGTCTAAGTAGTTGGACTACTGTGCCTCAGGGCTGGCCCTCTGACACACACACAATCACACACGTAAAGCGCACTTCCTCGTTTTCTTCTTTATTAAGTGTTAGAATTACTCCTTGGCAGCGGCTTAAGGTAATCCAGTCATTTGTTCCGTGGAGCTGCCAGACCTGGTTTCCCTCGGCCGTATACGGCACTGGCACTGTCAGAATGCTCAGGGGTTTCTTCACAAGGTTGAACCACAATGGGGGGAAAAAAAAAATGGTCCAAAGGAAAAACTGCAGGCTGTTCAAAACGCATCAAGTCCAGAGACAATTGCAGGCTACGGGACAACTGCGTGACAAATTGAAGGGAGAGATTGATGTTGTGCTGGTAGGAGTTATTCACGTGTGAGCAAGTAGGAAAAATAAGAATCAATACACGAGACTTTATACGTGGACGGTGGAGGTTTTTCAGCTCTGCTTCATTTTCAGGGTTTTTGCTTTGAACAAGTTCAGAAGAAAAAGTGAGCGATTGTACAATTCGTGAAAAAAAAAAAAAAAAAAAAAAGGGCTTCAAGAGTCGGAGCCAATGTCGCCGTTGGATGAAAATGACTTGAGAGAGAGAAAGCGGGACAGGATAGGGGCAGGATCAAACGGAGGGAGACAGAGAGGGATGAAAAGAGAGAGAGAGAAAGGGCAAGAAAGGATGATTGAGAGGGGGACAGAGAGAGTGAGAGAGAGAGATATTGCTGATGATCAAGTCCTCAAGGTGAATCATCTGTAATTACTCACATCATCCACCGACTGCGCTCCGATAAGCAGCCCGCTTGGAGGCCGCTGCTCACCAATGATTTCTTATAATGTGGCAGTGGTCCTGAACACAAACACACACACACACGCCATCACAGACACACACACACACACACACAGTCATTCCAGTGACTGTGCGATTCCAGATATACTTAATTTGATCTGTCTGGGAGGCAGGCTGTTTGCCGTACAGTGTCCAGGGGGCTTAGTCCTTCACTAAAGACTAAAGAGTGTTAAAGATGACATTCTTTGCGCGCTCTGAAAGCATTCTTCAGCCACACACCAACACCCCAGACACACGCTCCGCATACAGAGTAGAATTAATGGACACATACAAAGTGAGGTCCAGTTTTTTTTTGTTTTTTTTTTGGAAATCAACATGGGATACCACAACATCCCCATTTTTGCCAGGACCTGAGCATTTCCGGCCGGCCGGCCCTTTTTTTTTTTTTTCAGTACCAACTGCTGGTTCAATTTCTTTAGTCACCCAGGAGCTGTTAAAGCCCCCGGGTGCTGTGCTGTGAAATCAGCCTGACCAGCGTATACCACCCACCCCGCTCCATCCCCCAGAAAGAGAGAGGGTAGAGCCCGTCCTATGAACAAGATTCAACAGGCCAATGGCGGTGAGCAGAGAGGAGGAGGAAATACAAAGTGTGTACGATCGCATTCTCCTTTATCATCGAAACCCACGAAAACCCCCCTCCAAAAGGATGTCGTTTAGCGCAAGGAATGCATCCCCAATGGATTGTGGGTGCATGTGTGTGGCATAGGCGGTCCTTTAGAGTTCAGTCCGTCCCGTTTGCATTATTCTCCAAGGTTATAGAAAGAGAAGAAATGAGTGAGGCCAGGAGCCATGAACGGAGAATTCAGGTTTCTCCCTGGTAGAAGCGGCCGATGAAATGTCTCCTGACCGATATGCTGCAGTTGTCGTGCCTGTGACCAGGCGCTGACCTCTGACGGAACCTAAAACGTGAGCTGGCCCCATGCTTGTTGCGCACGCTCCAGTTTAGCTCTCACCTTCCTCAGCTGCAGTGTTATAATGGAAGCTTGCAGGCAATGTGTAATGTTAAGCCCATTTTAGGAATTTCTGGTCCCAAAGAGTTAGATTCGCTATTTCCGCTCGGCCTGTGTACAACTGTAATAGGGTTAGGGTTCAATTAAAAAAAAAAAATCTATATCATCTATTTCATCTCTATTATTTTTGCAACCTTGATTTTATTAACTCAACAATTATTGATATAGAGACGAAATAGAGCGAATTGGGTAGAAACCGATATTTTGTTGTAACTAAACATCCCTAATCCTGTCGACAAGGAAATGAAAGTATTGTTGTCAGACTTCTCAATGGTGTGGTCCCCCAAAGCAGCACCGGTGTCGGCCTAAAAGCATTGTTACTTATGTCCCGCTCCCGGCACTCACCTCTCATTGACCCCTGGGCTCTTTGAAGTGGGCGAGGTGGCACGCTGACCCCGCGATGCTGAGACGTGCCTGTTGCCGAAGTTTTAACGTCCCGAGCGGATCCGGTTACCACACTCCATCTTGCTGTCCCTTCAGCCCCAACGCACCTACCTACAGCACAGATCAGAGGGACACGGCCGCACCGCGGCCCAGCTGTGGCCGGCCAGGGTCGCGGCGGGGTCGAAGGTCGCGAGGGCCGGTGTAGGGTCTTAGTGTTGTTATATATCAATTAGAGGGCAGGGTGAGGTGAGTTACGCCCCCCTGGAGAGAAACAGGAGGGGGGGGCGGCTTTATTTATCCTGGATGACGCACACAAACAGTTCCTAATTGTGCCGCTTCCTCCGGTATCGTGATTTTCCAGATATTGTAGACATCGAGAAGTAGTTGTGTGGTCGTTGAATATCATCTCGATTGTTTTCAGAATGGTCACGTGACCTCCTCCTCCTCCTAGATGTGGCTTCCACAAAAAGAGAGAGCACGCCACGGCCCACTTTTCAATCCGCTTGGAGATGTGCTGCGATGTGAAGGCGCTCTCTCTTTAATTCCTCGCGCTCTCTTCCTCCTCCCAAGGACAGAGAACGCAAGCCTCGGCGAACCCAGCCCGGGCAAGCGATTCGAGGTCGGAGTTGGACTTTATTTTTATGCCCTAATGTTTTGGGGATGAGGGATGAGGAGGGTAACCCCGTGTAATGGATGCTATCCTCCAGAGAGGCATCCTCACATCACGGCGGAGGTCTCATTTACTTTGGCGCAGACTCGCTCCAGTCGAGTCATCTCCTCTGGAACAGGATATAGTATACTTAACACACTCACACGCACACGGGCAGACGTACACACCTGGGTTTGATTTGGTTCCGTCTGTGTGTGTGCGTGTGTGTGTGTGCTCGGTAAACTTTAGACCCCTGTAATAAAGCTTAAAAGCGGAGGCCCATTATTCGCAGTCACTTTAGATTTGGCCCGGTTGGCATTGTTGCGTTTGACATGAAAGTAAATAAAGAAACAGGACAAAACTACAGCTCACGCACGCACACATCTGCACACAATGGGTTGCAGACACGCACCCTCGTGTACTCCCACGATATGCTCACAGGAAATGGCGGAGGTAAGCTGAACTTCATCCATATTTACAAATGTAATTACTGGGTATACCCTACATAAGTAGGTGTCCACCACGCACACTTAGTGTATGCACGCACGCCCCACACCTCCATGGGAAGCGTATGTGGTGAAATATAACAATGATTCATTCATGGAAAACGCTCTTGAAACAAGGAGACACCATCAAGAGGAGACACTTTGGCCGGCTCCACGTCCACTGGCTCCGTCCTCTTTAAGTTATTTGTATTCGCTCCTGGAGAATAGACAGGTGGATAGAGAAAGACGCAAAGACGGTCCTGACAAATAAATGGTGTTGTTTGTCGTTACGTCGAACGCGATACGATTATAATTCACATTATTGTGTAATTCATTGGTTAATTGTCACTAATGTGCGTCGTGTAAAGTTCCCGTAAAAATGAACGTTGAAATGTATTACATGTATACAACTCTCACTGAGCCTGTTTTTGAAAGAATTTGAATCGGTGTCCCAGACAGGGAAGTGGCGCATTCCTGCGCAAAGTGCGAGACATCCAGAGTTTGCACACAAGGTTACTATGTGTTGCTATAAAGTTCGGCTCCGTTCGTGGGATTGTGGCTTTGCTTGAAAAAACGGTTCAAAAATGTCCGTGTTGACAAACATAACCATAAAAATGCTAATCGCGCTCGATGCTACAACACCACAAGAATTTATCGTTCGGGGAAAAACAAACGAAACATTTTTTTCTTAACCGTGACCAATTCATTTCGAAAAGTTCAATATGCTTCTCATGATGTTAAATCCTTAAAATTTTATTCATGCTCCGCTGCTTTTCTCCTAAAACCCGTTTGCCGCTGTTTAGTGGTAGGAGAGACTGAAAACATAAAACATAATGTAGTTGTCTACTACATGTGAACATTTCTGCCTATATACATATATATATTATTATTTTTTTATTAATATTTATTTACTTTTTTGTTGCCATATATCCAACAAATATTTTAGTTAACAATAGTGACAGGTCACATCTGCACCGCAGAGTTTTGAACCCTCCCCCCCCCCCCCCCCGGCTGTACTGCTTATCCTTGCTGGAGGAAAGAGGAACTTCGTCATAACATGAGAAAACACAAGCCGCGTACAGAGCTGCAAGCCGCGCAGGAAACATTGTTTTCATTATGTTCCACTAAGTACGTTATCTTATCCAACCTAATGTCAACAGCGTCCACCGCCTGGCTGTGGTGTCAGAAGCTGTCAGTGTCCCCCGTTTTTTTTGGGGGGGGAGGGGGATGTCACTACGTCGTCGTTTTTTTTTTTTTTTTTATAATCTCCCATCGAAAAATGTCACGCCATCACGCCTCTTAGCGGAGGGAGGTGAAATGTGAAGTTCAGGCCCATCGTCGTTCTATATTTAGGCCCCGCTGGGTTCTGTCCACTTAGAGGCGTGTTATTGTTGGCCCTACGGAGGGCCCGGACGCCACTCCTGATGAATGAGCTGACGCTAAGCAAAGCATGACGGGGGGAGACTAAAGACCAACCGACTGGACCCACCCTTCCACTTGGCCTCTCTCACTTTCTCTCTACCCCCGCCCCACCCCCCTCCTTGTTCTTGCCTCCTACTCCTACTAGGGGTGTTTCATTAACTCTGCTGCGAGATGAAAAAGCAAGTGGCCATCCTTCAGCCTGAGAGCTCCTCCAAACGGCAAACGCTCGCTCTACACACACGCACACACACACACACACAGACAAACTCACACACACACACGTGTAATAGAGAACCTACACTTTCTTAGCTCTGCAGTCATATCCGTGTTCAGGCCCGAAAGCACCTGCTGTGTCTGAGACTTTAAACACACCACGCGAACCTCATGTGGATGTGTGTTTGTCTGTGTGTGTGTGTGTGTGTGTGTGTGTGGGCGCGCGCCAGGCTTTATGTTTCCATTAATTCCAGCGTGAAAGCGACTTTGATTCAGTCTCCACTTACCCAGAATGCTCCTTCCTCTCTGAAGAAATCACCGCTCATTCAGGCCCACATCCATTCTAACTTCTCACACAGAGGAAGGAAAACAAACAAGAAAAAAAAAAAAATCCATTGACACTGTCACGCCCATTTCTCCGTTTTAATGACTGTCATTTTAACAACAATGAGCCCAGTGTTTCAGGTGTTTGCCCGTTTCATCAGCGCTCCGTTTCGCCGTCGATTTTTTTCCCCCCCGGACGACGTACGATCAATGAGACTTCCCTGCTGTGTCGAATTCAAAAAGGAATGACCCCCACTTTCTTTTCTCTCCTCTCCTCCTCTCATTGCTTTCTCCCAGTGGAGGGAAAATGTAAGATAGACACGAACGTTCCTGGTATACACTCACATCTGTCTATACTTTGTAGTTTTTTTTTTCTCTTTTGTTTCATAGTGGATTGAGCACGTTTCCGTCAGTAGCAGTAGTACTGTGATGCAAATAACCAAGAGTCGCAGCTTTGAAAGTCCTCACTCTGTAGAGAAAAAAAACAACAAAAAAACATGTTAGTAGAAGGGTGGAAAAAAAGCACTAGGAGGTTTTGTCAATATTTACCAGCAATTAAGCCGAAATTCACACCAATTTAGTGGGAGATGTGTTTTAATCGGGGGAAATTTCACTCAGTCAGCGAGTTTGCTCTTAATTATTTGGAGTAATTAGAGGGAAATCTGCTAGTGTGCTTTTTCACCCTTGAATGTTTATTAGATGCCTAGTGTTCAGCAAGAGCGTTTCTGGAGCAAAATAATTCAACTGTAAATGCTTACGGCGTGGATGTAACTTTCTTTTCTCTCTGCTGTCTTCCCTTCTTTTCCTTCTCTGATTCCAAATTCCCTCTCTGCTATTTCCCTCTTTCCTTGAATTCCTTTGCGGAAATATATATCATTTTCTTTTTCTTTCCTTTTATAATTTGATGTATTTCCTCTCCCCTGATTGCGTCAAATTTTCCTATTTTGCTCCTACAACTCTGCCTGCTTCTTTGACCACCCTTTACTGTGCTTCCTCTCCGTTTTCCCTTTAATCTGCCCTCTTTATTTCTCCTGTATCCGGTCCCCTCTCTCTCTCTCTCTCTCCTCTTCTTTTCTCTGCCTCTCCTTCCACCTCTCCTGCTCCTCCGTCTCTTTCAGTGGGAGGAGATCAGCGGGGTGGATGAGCACTACACGCCCATCAGGACCTTCCAGGTGTGCAACGTGATGGAGTACAGCCAGAACAACTGGCTCCGCACCAACTGGATCCCGCGGCAGGCGGCCCAGAAGATCTACGTGGAGCTCAAGTTCACGCTGAGGGACTGCAACTCCATCCCGCTGGTGCTGGGCACCTGCAAGGAGACCTTCAACCTGCTCTACCTGGAGACCGACGACGACCAGGGCAGCCACTTCCGGGAGCACCAGTTCTCCAAGATCGACACCATCGCCGCCGACGAGAGCTTCACCCAGATGGACCTGGGCGACCGCATCCTCAAGCTGAACACGGAGGTGCGCGAGGTGGGGCCCATGACCAGGAAGGGCTTCTACCTGGCCTTCCAGGACGTGGGCGCCTGCGTGGCTCTGGTCTCCGTCAGGGTTTACTTCAAGAAGTGCCCGCACACGGTGAGGAACCTGGCCCTCTTCCCCGACACGGTGCCCATGGACTCGCAGTCGCTGGTGGAGGTCAAAGGCCTGTGCGTCAATCACTCCAAAGAGGAGGAGCCGCCGCGCATGTACTGCAGCACGGAGGGGGAGTGGCTGGTGCCCATCGGGAAGTGCCTGTGCAACCCGGGCTACGAGGAGCGGAGCAACACCTGCCAAAGTAAGACACCTCTTCTTCTTGCATTCCTCATACAAATACTCTCACTCCTCTCGGTCTGTCCGTTGTGCACTCTCTTTTGCGTGCAACGTCCCACTTCTCTTCGGCATCTGTTTCTTAGTGGAAACTAAAGCCCGCGTTCCTGGTCTCATTTATTATCCCGCGCCATACAATGCGGACGTTTGCCAAGGCTGCAGAAGTGATGTGTCGTGATGTGAAGACTCTCACACTTCATATCTTTCAGCCCAGAGAACCTTTGATGTCCAATGTCCGACTTTTTGCCTTTGCACGTGTGTATGTGAATGTTTGTGTGTTTTTTTTGTTTTTTTTTGTATGCGCGCTGCCTTCAAACAAACCCCCCCCCCAAAAAAAAATCCCAGAGTGATGGCGGATTGGTCTGCAGTTGTGCGTTCATATTTCCATCCATGCGTGTCCCGTGTTATCTGGGACTCTGAGGCTATAGGTTGCACCGTTGGGTCGCTGGATGGTAATCTTCTCTGGGACACATCATTAGCTCAGGGAAGATCTTAACCAGAGACGCAGGGACGGGGCTGATAATGCAGAAGAAAGGAGTGGATGGTGAATAATGGGATAGTTGTGGCCATGGTTGTGGGTGTCGGTGGCATGATGGGGGAGACCCTGGAGTCTGGAGATCCTCAGGCTCACCCCAAAATCGTTGCGTAAAAAAAGTCAAAAAGTGTTTTGTAATTGTCAGTCCACCCGGAGTGCTGATGTCTTTTCCGTCTGCTCCACAAGGATCGAAGTTACGCATGTTTGGACACTGGTGCCGGGGCACTGTGCGGTAGGACTGAGAGTGCCACTGCTCTGTAAAATCATCCCTCGGGGGTGTGGCCTGCAGATGATGGAATTTGTCCTTTGATTCTTACATTGTGTAAACTAATCCGCTAAATAATCATTTTTCGTGGGAAACTTTTATATCCTCTTTAGGATCAAAAAAACGTCGGAAATGTTTTTAAAAATGAAATATAACTGCTTTATAATGGGTCATAAACTCTCACAAAGCTTGAATATACAGTATATATATATATATAAATATTCTTTGACCCAAACCATTCATTTGATACATTCTAACCCCATTTTTTATATCGCGATGCTTATACTTTATATATAACAGATGAAAAAAATACATTTAATCACATTTAAAAAAAATGAACATTTCCTCTCTAGTAGTTTTGCTTCTGCACAGTTTTTTTCTGCAGAACTCGGAATTTTCTAAGTGTCGCCCCTTACATTCCTTTTGGATTGAAATAGCCCACTGAATGTCGAATGTGACATAAAAATTGACCGTCGCTGCACTTTATGTGTGTGTGTGTTTGCTTACTCCGTGTTGGCCTCGGTTTGGTGTTTATGTATATTTTGTTTCATCATGTCAAAGAGAGAAAACCACTCCCAGTGGCTTTGGCAGGGGAGACAGAAGCCCCAGCTGCATGTGCCATGGAACCCCACGTTCCCTTTGTTGTGGCAGGATGCTGTGGTCCACTCCGGTTCTATATGCGCTCGTCTTCCCCTCAGTTTCACAGAGCTCCTCGCTCTGCTTCAGAATCCAGATCCTCAATGAGGTAAAGTCAGGACTGCGTCGGAAGCCACCCGTCCGTTTAATCTCCATAGTTCCAGTGAACGTTTCGGCTCCTGAGATGCTTCCCGGTCCCTCAGCTCTCTCCTCCTCAGAGGCGTCCTGCCCCGCTGTTAATTAAAGATCAAAGATGTCTCCTCAGGTCAGGCCCCCCCCGGCTGTCGGGGCCAAGAAGGGGGGGGGAGCTTATTCTGGAGCGGTGGACTCCAGATGAGCTCGTCCCACCGTCCAGATGCGAGGAGGGACTTTGTCCCAGCTGTCAGTTCAATAGCTTGTATTTACAGAAGGTAAATATGTTCCAGGAAATGTTCAATTTTAGGAAAACGATGACAACGGATGAGCTTTGTGCCCCGAGTCATCTGCTACTCCCTGCGTGTTGGACATCTTGAAATGTATTGGACTACCTTGGAACTAGAGTTATCTTTTATAAAATGAACACAAAATACGCTCATAAATTAAAGGCTAATATTAAGTATTAGTTCCTGAATTTATGAATTATAGTACATGTTATAGCATTTTATACACTGCAAATAAATAAAAAAACTTTTCAAATTTGAAAAAAAGAAAAGAAGATATATTTGGTAAAAGAATGGGACATTCTGTGGACAAATGGCAGATCCCTGTCCCCCGGTCCAGCCACCCGCCCCTTTGACTTCCTGCCTCCCAGTGAATTGTGTGAATGTTTGGATGTATTTGACAATCTCTTATTAGTTTCAGAGAGCTCTAATGGACTCTAATAAGGTCTTATGTTACCCTGGAAGGGGACAGCTGCACCAACAGGCCCCGCACAGTCCCCGCGTGCAGCCGTCGGGGGGGGGGCTCCAGCGTGCAGCTCGCTCTGCAGGCCCGCTATGTTAACAGATAGATGACTGCATGGGGTTAGGTCACCAGTAAGATGAAAACATATTTACGGGCCTACAGGCAGCTAAAAACAGATAGAAGCAGATGTCTGAGCCCGCGGTTACAGGCCGTAGAGCCCCACACACGGTCCGCGGTCCATTGGGTTCGATTTTATCTCGGGACTTCGGGAGTTCGGTGGCAGTTGATTGATTATTACACGAGATGCACACCGGGAGGGGGGAACGAGTACACATTTTCTGACGACACACATTTTGGTCTAAATGAGTTGCAGTAAAATAAAGCCCCCCCGGTGTCGTCCCCGGGAAAATGATTAGCCGCGTTTTCTTGTCTCATTATAACAAAGGAATCCATTTTAAATGAATCTCAAACCACGAATGAATATTCAAGCGATTAAACACGCTGGCAGGGGGGCAGCACTTTGGTGTATTTAAGATGCAAGTGAGAGAAGGCTCGGGGTCGAGTGTTGTTGGCTTGCGTTGTGAGTCCGATGTGGTCGGAGCGCCCTCGCTGGATTTTTCCTGCTTTGTTTTTCTTTGACACAAAGTCTTTATCCTCCGCTTGGCTCAGTCTCGCTTCCCTCACAGTGTGTGTGTGTGTGTGTGTGTCTGTGTGTGTCTGTGTGTGTGAGTGGAGGAAGAAAGAGAGCATGTGAGCGCAGTTGCCTTTTGTTTATACAAACTCCAAAGTGCGTTTAAGGGCTTGAATAGAGTACACGCTGGTATTAGCCCATCATTATCTTGTGTACTTGCGTGTATGTACACGCATGTGCCCGTGTGTTTGTGTGTATCGCGGGAGAGGTTGCTTTTTCAGTGGCGCCCATGAATCCTGTCTGGCGGAGGCTTTGGCGGCGGGGGTCACCATGTGTGAGCTGCGGTCATGGGATTGTGTGTGTGTGTGTGTGTGTGTGTGTGTGGGATGTTGATGGCTGCCATGCATGTGTGTCATTGGAGAGTTGGCATATTGCCGTGAACATATTTTGATATTTCATCATCCGTCGTGGGATCTTTTGTCAGCCAGAGAGAGGCCGGGAGTGGATTTGGAGTTCTTTTTTTTTTTCACACCGCCGCCCGATGCGAATTCACGTGTCACTCATCGTCTGGATTACCGTATGTTTTCGCGAGCGGGCTTCGGCCTCTCCGCTTGAGAATGTGAGGCCAGATCTAATCTGGCTAAGTCGCTCTTTCATCCGTCATTAGAACAGACTGCAGCAGGTGAACCCACTCCTATCTAGCATCGGTGTGAAATTCCTGCCACCATAATTTGATCCTAAAACAGCAAACGGATGTCTGTCTGTCGAGTTTCTCTCCATTTCTCTCCGCGTGCGTGCGGGCCCGCGCGCGCGTGCGTCTCGCAAACGTAAGCAGCTGTTCCGTCGCACATTGGAGGAGAGAGCCCGGGTTTACCTCCTCGCTCGATTCATCAATCACACACAATCCTGGAACTTACCAGCACTATAATGCTTATCATCATGGGTAAATCGGTGCGTGGACACACGCAGGCTCAGGCCGGAGACAATGTCGCACACCATGTGACACAAAACCAAAGAAGAGAGTCCAGTGAAGTCTTGAGTCTGAAGGCCTTACGAAAACTAAAATCCTTAAACTCTGCGGACGATACGTGCTCAAATTCTAGGTGCGCTAGATGACTGACGACGACCTCAGCGTTTTTTCCACTCCACTCAGCCTTTTTCTTTTTCTACTTGTTTACTTCCTTTGCCGCTTCCCCCTCTTTTTCAGCTCCCTCTCTCTCTCTCTCTCGCTCGCTCGCTCGCTCGCTCCCGCTCCCCGGTGGCTGAATGTCTTGGCTGCCGGGTTCAAAGCCGGCCGACCATCTCACGTGGAATGTTTTATATCACCCTCCGACTCTCTGGCTTAAGTGATTTAGCTGCTGCCCCGCTGCCCCAGTGACATGACACATCTTTCATCGAGTGTCACGCCAGCCCACGTGGTACCTGACCCATCAAATAGTGCACCAAAAGAGATTCCGAGGGGGAAAAAAAAATACAAAATTCTGCATCCAGTTTGTTATTTGGACTTTCTGAAAAGCTCCCTTCCTCCTTCACTAACGAATCCCCGTCGAATATCCATCTCCATTTCATCTCGCTGCGCTGGTTTGCTTCTCTCCCGGGTCTGGAATGCGAAATGGTGGAGGAACTCGCTCAGCAGGCAAGCCTGCCAAAAAAAGGAACGCACGTAATTGTGTGGTCGAAGCAAAACCGCCGCTGAAATACCAGCGAATATTGAACTTTCATCATAGGCGACTCCGAGGGGACGCTAGTGTTTCTGGGGGCTGTGTTTTTTTTGGAAGTTTGTTTTGGAATTTCCTATTTTGCATTCAATCAGAAATCCATTCATCCATTGATCCTAATGTTTGCAACCGAGGGGGGTAGTACTGTTACACTTGCGATCCAAAGGGACATCTGAATCATTTTTATATGTTTTATATACGACATGGAGTGTATTTAATCTAGACGGAATTAATGACTGTAATTGATATGGTGAACATTATCAGCATCGGTGCAAAACATTATTATTTTTTTCGACATAAAGTCCCAGAGTTGCGCTCGCCTCCTCCTCCTTTTTTGTTTTCTCATCGCTGGTATTGTCTTCTGTGCATTTTGGTTTCTTTTTTCCTGCCAGACTGTTGAGGCTGAGTGCTGTGAAGTCGTGGAGTTTGTTTGTGTTGGCCATTATATAACTGCCGGGTTTCTCCGCGAGAACATGTCAGTCCTGACCGCGCACAGGCGCGCAAACCCAGTGAGATGCCGGCACGCAAACATGCCCGCCACCCCCCAATGTGCAGACCGCGTTTCTGATGCAGCAACAGGGCCACATATACAGTCAATCCCTATTTCTGTATTTGTCCTCTGGAATCTGACTGTGTGGGTCTGTGTGCTCCTCTCTGTTGTGTGGCCTTTATTTATCCAGTTGACTGCATCCTCCCAGCCATTGTTTCCCGGCTTCACCCCGGGAACACATCACGTGTCGCGCGCATTCACAATAGGAGCCGCCTGGTGCGCTGCAACAATATCCCTAATGGTTATTTGGAGAGCAGGTGTTTCCCGTATATATTTTATGCACCATTCCAGGGAATGGCCTCACACGGACCTGTGCCTTAGTCGGTGTTTGTTTGGGTGAAGGAAGTGTCACACTCTACATGGCTCTGCTGGAACGCTGGCGTTCCGTGGCAAGGGTCTCCTCCTCCTCTTGTCAGTTTAGCTCAGTGTGAGGCTTCTCGCCGCAGCGGCTCCCTGGCTGCGTGCTGCCCGGCTCCTTGGCCCTTTTTTGGAGCAGCCGAGGGGAGAGACGAGGCCTGGATGGAGTGCGTCGCCGGGAAGGATTCGATTCAGGCTGCCGTATAGGACACTTGCCTTCTCTGGACTTATTCCTAAAGCTCCATCCCGACTTGCAAAACAAACCTAAGCACCGGTGCCCCTGTGAGTCGTCGGCCGAATTATCATTGCCTTTCCGTTGCCGTGTGGAGTAACGTCAGAGCCAAACCATTTTGTGCACATCCAGTGCTGTTTGACTTTGCGTAGGGTCTCCCATAACCTTGATGGGCAAAGTAAAACGGAGCGAATGAAAACATGCTGAGAAGCCCACAGCGCTCCTACCCACCGGCGCTCTACAACACTGCAGCCAGGAGGGAAATACGACACACCGTGTGACCGGAGGCAGGAAGAGAGAGAGAGAGGGCGAGAGAGAGAGAGTGGGAGGGAGGGAGAGACAGAGAGAGAGAGAGAGCGAGAGAGAAAGGCACTGTAGCGCATTGCATTAGAGACACCATTTGAATGGTGCTCATTTAATAAGAAAGAAATTGTATGGCTACGTGCATAAGGCAGGAATAATGCACACGCTATGCTCATCCAATGCTATTGATTGTGTATTTTTCTGTATGTCAGTGTACAGTCATGTACAGGACAAATTTGCGCAAATATATGTGTACGCCCCCCCCAGCCTGCTCTGAATGGGCCATAAAGAGAGACGTTAATATGCAGTATTACCGTGACCTAACAAATCTCTCCTGCATCCGTGGTTACAGACTCCTCCTTGGCCTTGTATGCCAGAAAACATACTCAGCGGCCCGCACACCTACGCGCACACACACACACACACATACACACACACACACACGCGGTCTCTATGTATGACTTCATAAGACATTTCTTTACTTTCATTCATTTTCCGGAGACTTACCCGTGCCTTTACCTCAACTGTCTTCACTTTAAAAAGTAACGACCTGTTTAAGGGAAACTTTTCGATTCTGTAAACACACTTATGTCCCCACAGCATGAGTGAAACCAAGGCCACACACTCTCTCACACACACACACACACACCCACACACACACACACGCACGCACACGACTGGGACTTGGACGGAAACAGAGACACAGATAAATGGGGTGTTTATTTGTTAGAGGCCAATTCACAGTGGTCAGTCTTTCCTGATGCGTGTGTGTGTGGGAGTGTGTGCGGGTAGGGGTGTGTGTGTGTGTGTGTAGGCTTGGGTGTGTGCTGTACACAGAGACGACATGGGTGCCTGGAAAAATAAGCACGAGAAAGGACCACACATATATTATATCTCCTCTCTCTTGACCTCTGTGTGTGTGTGTGTGAGTGGAGTGGGTCTCCAGAGGTTTTTGGGGACCCCCCGAACGCGCTGGTCTTTGGTGTTTTGTCGCTCTGACGCTTGCATACGTCTCATTTTGACTCGCACTCGTGAATGAAATGGACCCATTCTTGTACACCTTTGTGCGTCACTGTCTGCTGAAGAGGCGCCCTGAGCCGGCAACCTCCCTCCCTGACACACACACACACACGCACACGTGCACACACACACACACAGGGCCTTCAGCCGTCTCACTTATCCGAGCACGTCCTGTAGGCACGTGAGCGCCTGTCAGACGCGTCCTCTGATTGTAGAGCCGCGGCACACTCCGCCAAGAGTGCGTGCGCCCCTCCCCTCTGAAAACACCCGAGCGCCACCGCGTAAACGCCTGCCTTCCGGCGGCTGTCTGATCGCGCCGTGTCGCTACATCACAGATGTCAGCCCACCTTTCCATCTCGACGCAAAAGCGCGCTCTTTAATGACAGCCGCGCCAACGCCGCCACGTCTCTTTGAACACCTCGGAGGAGGGCGAGGCGCAGCGTGCGAATCCGGTGGCACTTCCGCAGTTTAGTCGGAGCCAGGGACAGTTGGTACCGACGTAGTGACACGTTGGCGGCGTGTGTCAAAGAGGTTTGTCGCCACGGAAAGCTCGCAGCCATTTATTTATTTTTTCCTTTTGACTTCCTCCGCAACAGACTGTTACTCTCATGTCAAATGATGTGACACGCATCAGTAGAAGAGAAAATATTCTGCCACTACCTCCCGCCCCCCCCCCCTTGCTCACTTACTTATAATATCCCGCGAGTTAACATGGGATATTTTAGGAAAATATTTATAAAAAATATGGACAGAGGGTATATTAATAATTCACAGTATACAAAACATGCCCTCACTGGCTTTGCATTTTTGAATCCAGTTCCTGTGTCTGCCGGTCGACCTTGCCACGGGAACCTTGGTGTTGACATGCTTTGTGTTTTCCATCTTGATCGGGTGTGCAGGAAGTGAGGCATCGCAGTGTGTGTGTGTGTGCGTGTGTGTTTGCGCCAACGAGACAGACTGAAAAAGAGACCTGAGCGCACGACGTAAGCGCCAGAAGACACGTCTGTCAATACGCACAGGTCATTAGTAAACCAAAAGTGAGGAGAGGCGAGGAGAGGGAGACGTATTGCTTGCCGCAGCAGGAACTGCTCTCTCTCTCTGTCACACACACACACACACACACAGGGAAACATAAACACAGACACACATAGTCTGACACTAAATTTGATGTTGTTTTTTGACCTAAATGCATCTTCCTATGTTTGACAAAGCGACACTTCCCCGAGCAGCCCTTTTCAGCTTTCCCCCAAACAGGTCATACACCGTCAGACTGTGTATGGAGTTATGGATGAAGACATCGATATCAATATCCAGACTTTTCCACAGCACAGAAGCCTGCCAGGCGTGTTTCTCTGCCTTTGACTCAGTGCATACTGGGATGGATCAAAACCAAACCTGCTCAGAGGCAATGAAGTCTCCCATTTTTCTGGTTGGGAGTAAAAAAAAAGAAGCTTTGAAAAGGCGTCACTGGAATTCTCAGGTCCAGCACATTATGGCTGGATTTACCCAGGTACCCTGAACGTGACAGTGTCGGATATGAATTCAGCCTTTATGGGGTGGGATGGTGACCTTTTCGTTTGAGGTGGGAGTCAGACTGTGGCCTTGTGGCTTTCGGTTGTGTTTAGTTGTGACAATGGTTGACCGTTAAACCTGGGGATAATATATGTCTGTTGGTTAAGGGAATTTTTTGTCCCATACTCAAGCATAGCATGTTTAAGGTTATACAGCCTGGATATTTGTGGAGGTAGAAATACTGTGGGGGGAAAAAGAAAAAAAACAAAAAAAAACCCTCTTCTGGGCCCAAGGCAGAACTCACTGGCTGGGAGTCCGGCTCAAACATGGATTTTCCATGAATGATGCACGACTTTACGTTCTTCAACTGTGAAAAAAGAGAAGAAAAAAAAAACAGTGTAAGCGAACGGGGGCTCACCCTGGCGTGAAGTATAGTAACATTGGGTTGTTGGGTTGGTGTTATTTCTCTGCTGGTAGTCACCGGTGTTACAGACACTCCTGTCGTCTCTTGAATGATCTACAGAGAGACGCTTCATGCGTCCCTGACCCCCCCCCCCCGACTCCCACACTTGATAGAGATAAAAGGAAAAGGTCCCTGAAATCGTTTATTGCGCACTCTATCCATCCTTATCCAGGAAGAGTGATGACATTTTACCACAGGCAGTGGCCGTTGACTTACAAGTGGCGTCAGCCCAGAAGCCGTGCGCGCCGGGGGCGTGGGGGTGTGTGTGTCTGTGCGTGTGCGTGTGTGTGTACGTGTGAATGTATGCATCTGTGAGAGAGGAGGGCGGCCGCGTGTGCGCAGGCATACGAGTGTTTGTCAATGTTGCGGCGCGCTGATTGAAGACGGTCAGGCCTCAGCGACCCGGCCTTTCGGCGTCCCATGCGCGCGGAATGCCAAACACAAGCGAGCATGCCCCGGTGCAGCCGAGCGCGGAGGCCACGCCGGGCAACCTCAAAGGCCCGCAGCTGCGTGTGTGTTTGTTTTTCATCTTTGTGTTCCACTTAAGGCTTCTTTGTTGAACACCATCAAGCAATCTAGATTAAAAAGAATGAAAAAAAAAAAAACACTTTACGGTGTAATTGTATCCCTGACCGTTTAGGCGGGAATTTTAATGAATAGCTCGAGAAAAAAATCTGAATTCTTTCATTTTTTATTTTGCCCAGGTTTTTGTGCAGGTTCGTGTGCCGAAATGTTTTAATAGCAGCGCCTTCAAACCAGGCGCTTCTGTCTCTGTCTGAGTCTCTTCTCTTTTAGCGGGGCTGGAATGAAGTGTCACTTAGACCAGGACAAAGAATCCAACCTTTAAAGGTTGTGGGACACTGCAGAGATGAGCTCTGACCTTTCTTACAAATTACACACTCTCACTCACATATCCCTTCTCTCTCTCTCTCTCTCTCTCTCTCTCTCATACACACACACACACACACACACACAAAATATGCATGGGGACATTAGAAGCCGTATGAAGATGGGCAGAGAAAAATGGCAAACAGCAGTGTCCAACAGGATTATTGTGCTCATCATCCACAGATTCCTCGGCCCCCCTCCGATTCATTTCCCCCTCATCTGCCCCCCGTTCAGACGGATGGCGCCAGGCATTTGTCAAGGTGAAGGCAGCGTGGCCTACGCCGAATGATACCACCCCAACATATATTTTTTTTCCATTTCTTCCGCTCTGCTAGTTTGTCGCGATTAAATGTTCAATCCTGGCACCGGCGGGCGATGCCAAAGAGCAGGGCCTCGAGGAGTGCAAGGGAGGGGGGGGGGATCTAACTGATTAATGCGAGACCTCCGCTCTGACTCCTGCAGGATTCCCGGCGCTGGCTTTGTGTTGAGACAGGTGAGAGCTGAAACTGACCTTTCACTGTGGATATCAGTTTCTGACCTCTACCAGGTTTTTTTAAATAATAGTATGTATTTAGTCACAACACAGTACACCCAGGAAAGCAGCTGGAGATTAGTGAATCATTTTAAGTCCCCTGTTTTGATCCGATTCAGCAAAAACTTTCAAAAAATAACTAGACAATGGTTAATCCTCATTTGGCACAAAAAAAACTATTTTGTCAGCTTTGGTTGCGTAACATGCAGCAAGATTTAGATTGACAGCCTATTAAGGTACATTTTCAATAAATATTAGTCATTTTGTGCAATATTAACACTTTAATAGCATAAGATTATTCGTAAACTCAACCCTTTGGTGGATCTCTGAATGAGCTTCCTCCGAACAAGAGGCTTTTTGTTCGCCATTGACTATGTGTGCGTATGTGTGTGTGGGCGTGGAGGTCGAGGGGTTGGGGATGACAGCTCCGTGCCAGGGGTAATTGAGGGGTGTGGTATTGATGAGATCCAAACTCTGATGAGCTTTAGCCAATTAATCCATTGATTTACATGTAAATGTGCTGCTGAAAGGTTACTGGCTATGTCTGCCATCTGCATGCACTTAACCATGCTAATGTCATGCTGAGTGACACGTGCAACACCCCCCCCCCCCCCCCCCCCCCCCCCATGCTGAGTGACACGTGCAACCCCCCCCCCCCCCCCCATCCCCCCCTCCCTCCACACGCATGCAGAAAAGTGAGGGCTGGGAGAGAAGCGGACGTGGCTGCCTGATTGTTGATAGATCGCGGTTGCTTTCCTGTCGTCAGCAAAAAAGAAGCTGTTGATTACAATGCCGCGCATTAGCGACAAGCGTACACACCTTTTAATAATGAAGTAAACATCTTTACCCCCCCCCCACCCCCTCCACTCCTCCTCACCAGTGTGTATGTGGGAACTGTTTTTTCTCCACGTATTTTCCGCGTTTTTACTTCACCGTGATTCATTCGTTTTTTATGAAACATTTGTGCCAATTCAGTTCTCATATAACGGAGGATGGATTTTTATGCGACAGACCATCTTATAAGAAATAATTCAACATTCTTTCACAAGACCAACTACATAGCTGCCTCCATTTTTTTTTTCTTTTTTTCTGAAGCACAAAGAAGTCCGTTTACATGAGCTCACCGCGCAATAGGAATAATATCTGTAGTCCCACAGAGGACGGAGGGCTTGTTCTCGAGGTCTGTTCCAGTTTTCCAGTAATTACTCTTTCATTTCATATAAATTTGAAGTTCTCCTTCTGCTTGTGGGGATGCCACGGTGTAGGATGTCTCATCCTGGCGTGTTTAAAAATGGCTCTGCACGGTCTTTTCTTTTGAAACAATCACGCAGAGTTGCGCTATCAGCCGGCAAAGTGACTGGGACTCGGTGTTAATTACCAGTGCGCTCGGCTTAACTTGGATTCCCAGTAAATTGTCCCCAGGTGGGGAAAGAATAGGCTCTATCGTCACTTCTCATGGCTGCAGTTGAGCTAATTATGATGATGGGTGTGTGTGTGTGAAAGTGCTTGAAAAAAAAACTTTCTGTGTGTCTGTGTGTTTATTGGCTAATCGAGTGTTAGTCTCCGGATGCGCTTGTGTGTGTGCGTGACTTTGCGCCGAGTGCGGTTTGTCCGTCCGTGCGCGCGCTCATGCGCATCTATTTAGAGCGAGTGCACATGTGAACGCTTCAGAGCGCTTTGTTCGCCTCTCCACTCTGTTGTTTCTCTCTTTGCGTGTTCCTGCATTTCAGTGTGTGCGTGTGTGTGTGTGTGTGTTTGTGCGTTCGAGGGGAGCAAAGACGGGGAATTGGCAAAACGCTAAAACACGCAACTTCCAAAGCCAACAGTTCTTTTAAGTGCGATTTGCTGCGTTATAATGATGCCATCTATCACTCCCTTCATCTTTCCATTCCTCCACCCCCCCCCCCTTCCTCTTTCCCTTCCCCCCCCCCCCCCCCCCCCCCCCCATCACCGTCTCTGTGGCCTCATTAATTTAGCCCGGACTATTTACGGGCCTATAAAAACAATGAGGAGAGAGAGAGAGAGAAGAGGGGTTTTACTGGCATGACACCACGCTTCCAGTGCATGGGAAAGATGAGGAAGCCTGTTGTGTTAGATGGAGCGCACCACATCACTTTCAGTTAATTACACTCGACTCTTAACATCTGGTTAACATTGGACATTGTTTTCACAAATGAAGTATGTATTTTGACATAATACAGCTTGTCTGTTTGATATCTTGGAACAGAAGGAAAACGGAGTAATAACTCACAGCCTTTTGGCTTATAAAATAGAATATTAAATACTATTATAGGTTAATTTACAGTACGGCATGTTATAACTCATTTTGTCCTTTAAAAGTGCTTTTCTTATAAAGTATGATTTTTTTTGTTTGTTTTTTTTACTGAATTTGATACACCTATTATACCGTAAATACCTATAATTAGCATGTTTTTCTGTTTCTCAATGGCTGATATTGGGGAGAGTCAGCAAGAAGTAAGGAGATTAAAAAGCCCTCAGGTATTTGGATCCTACACTCTTTTACCGCTCATATTGCATATTTGACTTTGCCACAAGGTTGCTAGATGTCATTTCTCATTCCTCAGCCATAAAGTATATACCACCAATTTGTGCGTGGTACGGCCTCATCAGATGTGCCCCTCACACAAAGGCGGCAATGTGATTGTCACCTTATTTGCCACTCACGTGAGGTGACTGAGTCACACTGGATATGTTAGAGCACGTCGAGTGTCTTAAATGGAACCAAATATAGCAGTCAGCAATAATGAACGTCATTCCAAGGCATCCAATCTGATTTTGGCTTTTATGTATAATCCATACGAGATAATACTGTTCTTGCAGACATTAAAAAAATCCATACTTAATTTTACTACTATTACTTCTGGGCTTTATTCGATCAAACTTGATAGCAATGCCAGTCATAACCCTGTAGTGCATTACAAGGCCGGCATTTGTATCCATGACCTTTTCCCTTCAGTATTATCAAGAAAACTGTCCGGTTCGAGGGTTTTGACCCCCAGGACTTATTGTGAACCAGTGAGCTATAGTAAAGTGGCCGTTGTGCCGTTGTGGGTGGAGAGTGTGTAACACACACTATGGGCCAGGCAATACGTGGCTGTAACATGCTCCCGTTGGCTCCTTTGAGGCTTAAGTCAAGGGGCCACAAGGTTGCATGGAGATCAGGGTCCCCCCCTCAGTGGGAGAGCACTCGCACAAAAACACTGTTAGGTCAGAGGGAATGCAAGGATTCTGGACGGGGATAGAGAATCACAAACGAATGAGTAGGTTACTATAGGTGTTGGAGATTTCAATGTGTGCGTTTGTATATCTGTTGCTGAGATTTTTAGAGAAAAGTGAGATCTAAAGAGAGAGAGAGCAGCCTCCAGTGTGCATGCACGTGCTTGATGAACTCAAAGGGGGAGTCGGTAAATCAGATTGCGAGCTCATCAGGTGCATCATTCCCGTTGGTGAATACGTGTAATCGCATCTCATCTCATTTTGGCACAACGGAGAAACCCTTGAGCGGCTTTCTTTTTTTTTTCCTTTTTTTAATGGCTGCCGCGCTGGGTGGCTGTTGTTGGGGGAGAGAGGGGGTTATCGCCGCGTCGCAGAGTGAAATACCATGTGTGCGCCCAGCGGGAGGACATTCCTGCTGGCCCCATGATTTCCTCAGGTCATTCATGCACTCCTCATCCCCACTGTAATGGCATTGTCCTGGGGCTCAGCCGCCCCGCCGGGCCCCCCACGCTTCAGCCCCTCGGCCTCCCTCCCTGACAGCCCCGCTCCTCGGCCACCCGTCGGCCGGGGCCGGGGGCAGCTGATTGGACAGAGGGCGGGGTCAGGAACGAGGAGGCCACAGATGGGGATCGCTCCATTTTCGGGTGATATGAAGAGGATGGAAAAAAATTGTAAACAATCTGCCTATATGCGTTTTTTTTACATTTTCAAAGGCTATTTGTTGTTTTGGGGTTCATTCATTTGGTGTGCTGTGCAAATGAACCGTCGATGTGAGCAATGAAAAGGCGGCATTCCCATGACGCACTGTCGATGAATTGACAATCATAGTTTCGTGCATTCTTCGTGCCGTGCGGGCGCGCGTGTCTCCGTAGAATCGCGCAGCAAAGCAACACTTCCCGTATGCCAGCATTTGCCGAGCTAAATTAGGACACTGTCTGCTGTCGCTGTTTTGTCGGTAAACACGGGCGGATTAGGAAGCGTGAGCCAAGCAGAAAAACACAGTCGGGTCGAGATTGCGAGAGGGAAAAAAAAAAAAAAAATCTGCTGCATTGGCAAAGCGGAGGCACCGGATGAACGTAAGCAGAGGAGGAAGGACGGCATCTGCCACCGCTAATGAATTCAACAAAGAGTTTGTGAGCGACATCTTTTCTCAAAGCGTCTCCCTCACTCGGCATTTTCTGTGTGTGTGTGTGTGTGTAAAAAGAGGCTGTTCATCATTATTCAAGGACGGAGCTGATTAAAGGTGATTAGGCCCTGCCCATCCATCACCCTCGCCTTAAGCCTGTCACTTGGCCCCCGGTATTAAGGGGCGCACTTGTGTCATGTGTGTGTGTGTGTGTGTGTGTGGGCGTGTATGTGCGTGTTTGATGGAGAGAAAGACCGTCCGGCCAGCTTTTGGTGTTTTCCCCACACACTCGCCATTATCCTAATTGCAAACAATTTCTGAAACAGAATGAAACGCCATACTTGGCTCCCTGATAATGAAAATAATGCTAATGATGCTAATGCTACAATAATACACAGCAGCATTGGAATGTGCGGTTGGAGCTTAAATGGGCCGCGGCAGCCCATTCTTAGCCGGGTTCTTTTTGGCGGCCCTGTGATGGATGTCCGCATCCTGGGCCTGATGAATGACAGCACTGAGGGCCCTTTTTTTCCGGCCCCTTCCTTCCATTCCTCATGACATCAAGCAACAACAAGGGTAACCATTGAAAAACAATGGCGTTTTTTTCTTGAGCGGGAGTAAATTGATTGGTTTTGCTGGTGCCGTGTTCTTGTGGGCTAAGTTAGTCCGTCCGTCGTTCATCGTCGTTCATTTGCAGACTGTGGGAAAGGAAGAGTTGGCCTGGAATGTATTTATTATTCTTCCTCTTCTTTTCTTCTTTTCAGGTTCTTTTTTTTTTTTTGCTTCATATCGTATTTGTTAAGTTCAAGTTCAAGCATTTATTAGTCAGGTGTACATTGTACAATGAAATTCTTTTTTGCCTTCCTCTCCAAACACCAAACATTAAACAATTATAATAATAATTAAGAAATAAGAAGGAAGAAGGAAGTTAAATATAAAATATAAAAATACAAAAATAGAAATCGAAATTTCTGCTCAGTGGAATCCAGTAAAAGATCTGAGGCACTATTTAGACCATTGTGGGACAATATAATTCACTCGTTTTTTGTTTTTTTTTAAGTTGGGGTGAGGCGAGTTTCATTGCGGGTTTTACAGAGTGTTGAGTTGGGTTTCACAGGCTGTGGTCGGCGAGGGAGATGTGGATCAGTGTCTGATATCTATGAAAAGACCTATGTCAACATGAAAACCATGTGTGTGTGGGTGGGTACAGAGGTATTGTTAAAATCTATATATTTAACTCACTTTTTTTGGGCTGCCTCTGTCAGGGAAATACAAGTTCCATCAGTATCAGTCTGGACAGAGAGTGTGTGTGTGTGTGTGCGTGCGTGTGTCTGATACAGGAGATGCAGTTCAGACCTGTAAGAATTGCATGAGGAGGACAAAGACTGGAATCTGTGGACGAGCTGGTGCCCCACAGGCTCCCGCTCACGTTTTTTCTCCCCGGGGTGCCACGCTGCAAATACACTTTTGCTGAACTTGCACTTTTACGAGGCCGCCGACCCCACCGGCACATGCTCCACTCCACAGCCTGAGGGCACAAAGTCACAGAAATCTGAATCGGTCCCCAGCGAGTCATCTTCACATGTGTTGTATTTTGTGCGGATGGGCAAGTACCCGTGACGCATCCAGTTTGTGTGTGAGCTCATATTTTCCTCACGCAAAGCTGAAAAACAACAACACTAATCTCTCCAGTTGACCCACAGTGTCCCACGGTGCCGGGATGCTTCTAATTGTTAGTCGTGCAGCAGCTATATTTACATTCCGGCTCTCCTCTTTTCTGTATTTGTGTCTCTAGTCACAAATACCGTAGTAGTTCTTCTTCTTCTTCTTCTTCTTCTTCTTAATTGGTCTCGAGTGTGTTGTTTGGCGGAGCACTAATGGACCTCCGCAGTGTGGTTGTGTGTATGCGTGCGCGTCCTAAGATTAGTCCAGTGAGTTTGTTTAGAACGGGGCCGTGTGAATATTGCCCACGCTCGGATTTGTCAGCGGTGACTCGACGTTGTGCGCTATTCACACATGTTGTTTTCACACCCATGGATGCATGTACAATGCACACAATGGACACACGTGCACACTCCTGGAACACACAGTGGGACGTATTCATTATTATTCATGTTACTCATCAACAATTGGAATAAAACGTTGTTTGAACCTGTGTGTGTGTGTGTGTGTGTGTGTGTGTGAGTGTGTGTGTGTTTGTGCGTGTGTGACACTGCAGCAGCTGAGGATGAGTGAGCAAAGGAGGAGACAGGGGGGAGTCAGGGAGTCCGGGGGGTAAGGCGAGAGTCTTGTTGTGTGATTGGATCGTGCCAGGATGTCTGGGCCCGTCTGTGGTAGTTCACCTGCGCTGCTCTGTCACACACACACACACACACACACACACGCTCACAAACACACACACACACACGCATTCACACGTTCACAGGAAGTGCACACATGCAGGCAGTAACTCACTCACAACACAACACTTTCAAGGTCACAACGTGAACAGTATAGGTAGGTGCGTTGCCTCTCACAGACACTTGCAAAGACACACTGACACACACACGCACGCACACACACACACACACACACACACACACACACGCTTTATCTCAACATGCTGATTTATATAGAGGTTTATCTTAGCCCCTCTCTCTCTCTCTCTTTCTGTCTGACCCAGTAACCGCTAGCCTTGGGTCTCTCTCTCTCTCCCTCCCTCTCTCTCTCTCTCTCTCTCTCTCTCTCTCTCTCTCTCTCTCTCTCTCTCTCTCTCTTTCTCAGCAGTAACACATGGCGAGACACCCCGTGGTGAGGTGTGTCAGTTGAGGAGTGATTTAGCGCCAGCCACCGCTAAGACACCTGCCCCAGGAATCCCCACTAAACCCACAGTTCTAAGGACACGCACAGACGCATGCACATGGCGAACACACACGCACTCGCACACACGTACGCATTGTTGCTAAATGTGAATCGTTTCTCACTTAAGTGACAGTAGACTTTTTTTTTACCAGCCCAATCCAAAAGAGGCCATGGGGAGGAAGTCCGCCCTAACGGCACACTTTGAGGATATTTGTACCAGGACAAAATGATTAACGGAAGAACTGAAACATTGTGCAGCAGATGACAACATTTTGCAAAGGAATTGTCAGGTGTGTAGCAGCTGTATGTTCATTATGATGACCGTGACAATGATCGTTTTGGTACACCTGCTGCGGTGGAGTGCTATTCCAGGGGCTCCACTGGGTCAGGGACAAAATACCTACGCCATCGTTCAGGTTGGAGGACTTCCACGAGGGGGGAACTGATATTTTCGCCATGTGTGGACGGCACGGAGGTGGAGGAAAGTTCAAATGTGCAGCCGAATAATGTCTCTCCCCGTGACAATACCTCATCGGTTCTCTCAATACGAACCGTCCGGTGTAGGACTTTTCCTTAAAAAAAAAAAAAAGGGCTCTCAAAAGAAATGGTTAGTCAGTCTCAAGGTATTTTGGATTTAGCCGGATGAAACCTCCATCCTCGGTTTCGATTTCGTTTTTGTGGAGTAGTTACTCTCCCGGTAGCAGGGACGGGCTCATTTGAATGCACAGTGCCGCAGATGGAAGAGGCTGAAACACTGGCATGGAGCTGTGAATGCGATTATCATTTAGTGACACGAAAGCCTTGATCAAATTGCCTCTCACTTTATCCTCAGCGGCATGCCGGGGGGAATCCATTTAGCCACCGTAGGGCCTAGACTACACGCAGGATTTTTCCAGACCTTTACAAATACATTCTGACCTTCCCGTCTCTGCCAGAGATTCATGGAGTGATGTTCGCTTTCAAGGTGAGAAGTAATGAGATACATGTGAAATATTTGGGTTGCTGTGATTTAATGAGGCGGAGTAAAGTGCTCCATTTTGCACCGAGGTGTAATGTGGTTGTGGAATGGACTGGGATGGATATTCTGTGATGCATCAGACCTTTAGCTCGAGATATATCGAGATTTATATTAATTTTACTGTGTCATTAACTTTAACCTTGTAACGTAAACACGCGCACCCGTTGCGATTGGTGTAGGAGTAGGCAAATATATCTTTAAAGGGCTTAGAATGAAAAAAAAAAACATATATGTAATATATTCAAGTGAAGAAGCAGGTTTCCAAATAAAAATCAAACCATCTGTAGACCATCAATTATTCAGTCATGAAAGTGAACAATTACACGTGTTGGTCCGAAGTCAATAAGGGAAACTGACATGCATTTATGAATGACATTTTATCCCGCCGTTATCTGCCAATGGCGCTGAACAAAGACTTGGACCGGAGAGCCAGTGGCTATAAATTCCAACTAAACTGTTTTCCTTTCAACATTCAGTCAGTGTCTGAATTCATCCTCCGGTCTGGACCCGAAAACAGATCCATGTGGGAGTAACGGTGTTGGCAATTTGAAAGCCAGAATGTCATGTCATGTCTGAAGTGAGAGGAGCCTGGGGACTCCTTAGCATATGGCAGTGGCCGCCCCGTTCGGAGGCCTGTGTGCAGGTGTCTGTCAGAGTATGCATATCTGCGCGCGCGCGCGTGTGTTTGTCCTTCAGACGTCCTCAGGTGCTCCGACATTGAAAATAGTTTTCCCTGGTGAGCTTCACTTCAAGTCTCCACCCAGACATCAGCAGGTCCAGCAGCGTCTCCATTCATCTGCATTACAGTGGACACTAAAGGGACATCGCACTGGGGTCCTAACTTATAATTCCTATTTTTCCGGAGATCAAATCGATGCGTTTATTTCCAAAAGGTACAATAATCCAAACAATGAAAATATGTCAAGATAAAACTATTTGGATGGTGGCTAAAACTCAATAAAACCCTTAACTGAAATATATTTAAATCTCATGGAAAATGGGGTGGCTTTACCACCCAATATTTGTTGAGAGATTGTGTCTTGATTGTTTTTTTTGTAGCAGGATAGTGCTTATCATCAGTTTCTTTGTTTAAATTTCTCCGATTGAGGAAATTGAGTGAAATGGGTCATATCTCCCCGTCCCCCCCCTCTCTGTCTGTGTGTGTGTGTGTGTTTGTCCAGCAGAGCATTGTAGATGACCTATTTTCCCTTAAAGTAGAGAGAGAGAGAGAGAGAGAGAGTGTGTCCTGTCTGGCAGTGGTCAATAAAACTGGCGTGGTTCTGTTTGTCTCTGTGAAGGACAAGGACTGACCGAATGTCTGCCTTTAATTGCCTTTTAATTATTTTCAGAAAATCCTCCAAAACAAAGGAAACAAACTTACGCAGATTTTTTTTTTTTTATTGTAGCTAAATAATGTATTGGACTTGTAACAGAAAGTAACTCAGTTAAAACAAACTATATCTAGACAGTAGTTGTCCTCCTAGTAATAATACTTGTTTTGAAATTCCCCATTTGTCAGTTATAATCCATCAGCAGATGGGAATCCCAAATCCCTCAGGTTTTTTTTTTTTTTTTTAACATATCAACAAGGAGGTGGCAACACGGTTGCTACGGGCTACTATTGTCACGCGCGGGACTGTGGGACAATGGCGCGGGGCAGCTAAATCACCCAGATGACGACAGCGTGTTTGTGTGACTGTGTGTTTGCTGTACATGGCTGGCTATCAGTGGCATTCAAAGCAGCACAATGGTCCTGAAAAGGACGAGTAGAAGCAAATTGGTTTACAGGGGCGGATGGGATGTGCGGTGTGTGTTTCCAGGGACCGTCCCAGTGGAATCTGCATGTGTGTGTGTGCGCGCGCGAGGGTGTTTTGGCAAGTGAGAGGGCACTAAGAGGTCAGCGTCATCTTCAAACACACAACAGCTCCCGCGTGCACACGTAGATATACACGCAAACACTAGTCTGGTGGACTTGTGTGAACGTAAACAGTGATTGGCCGGGCTGTGTCTGTGGGTCCGCGCAAATATTTGTGTTGTTCGTGTGTGGGCATGGTTATTGTTTGTGTGTGGGAATGAGGAGGACTTGGCATGCAGGTGCCTTTCAGCCTTTCCTCCTACCATCTCCCTCTCTCTCTCTCTCTCTCTCTCTCTCTCTCTCTCTCTCTCCGTCTCTCTCATCCATTCTACCTTTATCTTTCTTTCTGTTTCTGTAAAAACACAAAGTTTAGCTCGACAAAGTGATCAATATGTAAGTTGGACTGGTATGTAACAAAGATAGATGTATTTTTGGAATGTATCACTAAGTGTGTGTGCGCGCGCGTGTTCGGAGCGCGCGCTTGTGCCGGCGTGCCGGTTGTCCTGGATTTTTCTCCCTGACCTGGCTAATCTCTGGAGTGTGTAGAAAACCGTTATTGCATCCCCGGCGGATCCAGCGGGGAGTTGATCCATGCCTCTGCACATGTGGGTTTTGTACTGCACTTGCCCTGTTTTGCCCCATTTTATTGTCCTTCACGTTACAGCAGCTTCGCACAAAGGCACACACAATCGCGCACACACACACTATTGTAACAGAGCCCAGTATCGCTCTCCCATTCACCGTGAATATTTAGAACTGAGAAAGGGCCACCATCCTGTCATAACTGGATGTTGTAGATTTTGAAAGTCACATTTAGACTTTTTTTAAATTTTTTTATTGAATGTGATTAACTTTCCTGAAAACGTAATAAAAAAAAAATTGCCTTCTGAAAGCATTCCGAACCGATATTACAGATCTGATGCTTGAATTGACGTCGCCTGTGGGAAGGGGGAGGGGGAGAGCTCAGGAGACGCACTCGCAGTTGTGTCAAGGCACACACCTGCGAGTGCGTCTTTGGAAATGAGGCTCAGTTGAAGTGAGTTGGCTTGATGGGACTTTAAAAAGGTTCAGGAGCTGATGCTCTGAGTGGGAATTACCAGAGACAGACACACGCAAGGACACTGAGCTGGAGCGCACAGGTATTGTGTATGACAGTATTACTGTTTGGATTTGTGTTGTTGTCGATAATGCACGGTTTGTTGTTTAAACGGTCTCCGAGTGTCGTGTGTGTGTTGGGAGGAGCCCTGGGTAACGTGGAACATGGCATCAGGCCTCTTTAACGAACTCTTCCATGTATTCATTAGACTTAAACGATCCCAGGCCTCCTGTACCACACCGTGGCCGCTCGGTAAAACATGTGAGATGTCAGGCGTTGCGCCTGTTTATTCCTCTATGTGTTTATTTCCCTCCCAGACTGAGGTGAGTTTTTTTTTTTAAAACATAGAAGAGAGAGGGATGAAAACAGGGGGATAACGCCGCGTTTTTTTTTCCCCGTTCTGCCCCACAATACCAGTATTGGAAACTTCCATCCCCGTAGGTCTCCGCCTCCTCTTCCTCCCTCTCTTTCACTTGACCCCATCCTGCGACTCCTCCGCTTCCCTTCATCTTCCTCCACTTCCTTTCATCCTCCTCTCACCCTGCTCATCGGGCTGCTGTATTATGCAAATCACTTTTGGATCAAATCACTTAATTAGACTTTGCTGTGCCAGTCTCACACACACAGACCCACACGTGCACATGAGAACTGTTTTTCGCACAGACAGAAACTACTGGTTGTGTGTTTAATGTTTGGTATTCTGGACAATCACACACACACACACACACACACACAAACAAGCGCTTGGTGCATCTAAACAGCAGAAGAGTCTCTTTGAAAGCCTATAGATAAACAGAGTTGAATGGCAGGGCCTCTTCAGGCCGTTATTCTGCAGTTAGGCTCAACTTCTGAATCGGTTTCTGTGGCTCCTCCTGAGGTCATGGTGGTGATTTAAAAACCCAACACCAGGGCCCGTTTCTGGTGGTCAGGGAACGAGCGATGAGCGCAGTTGTTGTTCTCCCGGGCACGAGGTGGGCTCATTTGACTCATGTTCAGGATTCACCTAAGCTAAGACGAAGTCGAAATCAAACGGGGAGCCTGAAGTGAAACAGCTGGAACCGTAGCGAGATGAGTCATGCCACGCGGATGACGTGATGAGCTCATTCTGACCAACGGCGCCAATATCTCCCAGAGATAACCTCCTTAATGACTTCGAATTTCGCCTCAGGAGAGAAATGGTGTTATTGATGGGAACCTGCAACATGAAAGCATCAGCAAATAAGAGCTAATGACTGGCTTTTTGTCGTATCTGATGAGCTTTGGCGGGAGCTGGAGTATTTTAGCTGTTGAGTGTGGACGGTTAACGCGTCGGGCCATTGATGGATCCTGGCATCGGAGGCCGGGGGAGGCTCACAGATGCGGTGGGGTTTGCTGACACGGGAATACATTCCGGCATGTTCCCGGTGTGATTATCATGCCAAATGACGGAATAATTGAACATAAGAGAGACGGAATGCGCAGCAATTTTGCCCCCCCCCCACATTCCTGACGAAAAGGAGTTCATCTTATCGGGTTAAGTCATATTAGCTTCAACAAATTGATCCTAATTCTGTAAAATGAATGTCTGTGTCACTTTGTGTGTCGGTCGTAATGCGGTCATGAGTGAGAGCTTCCTGTAGCGCAGTGCGCCTCTGTCCTTGACATGTGCGCTCGGTGTTGCGGTTATCTCGGGTGTTACTCCAGCGGGATTTTGAAAGATAATACGGATGAGGTTATTTTTCCGATGCGGCTGCCTACATTTTGTTTTAAAATGAAGTGGATTTTGATTAGAACATTTGTAATTGCATTGTTGGAAATGTAGTTTTGCTGGGATTTCCTAAATACGATATTATAAGTCAACAGTGTGTCTGCTTATTAGATGCGAATTACCCACCCAGCTGCTCCGTGGTTTTTTTTTTGTAAGAAGACTTTGACCTTTTCCAGCTCTCTGTAAGTTGTTACCGTTTGGCCCAGAGGGGATTTCATGGCAGGGCTCACCATGGGACACCATGTTTACCGTTGCCGTGTCTCCAGTAACATTGCAAGTGGCTCCGGATAAGACCACGAGCCAAATGCCTGAGCTGTCGGAGCAAATAACTTTTCCATTTCAAAGAGAGCCGTTCCAATTAAAGAAAGGATGGAGTAACGGAAAGGGGGAAGGCGAAGCCACAGAAAAAAACTGGGGGGGGGAGAGAGCGGGGAGCGAGAGTCGCTGCAATCTCGTCCGATTTCAAAAGAAAAGAGGCGGAGGAGGTACGGAAACAGGAAATCAATTGTTGGGTCATTTTCATCCGGCTCCGTTTGTAGCAGGACGTGAAAGTGTGTGTCTGTGCGTGCGCGTGTGACTGGAGACCGGAGCCCTGGATGAGGCCGACCCCAAGATGGAGGTCAAGGGCAAAGGTACTTTCCCTCTTCCCCGTATGTGTGACACCAATTGATGTAGAAGTCGCAAGCCAGATCAGGGGTCAGGAGGACACACGTTGTGTGATAAGTGATCGTAATCAATGGCCTCATTTATTTTCTGAGCACAGTTTATTCTAAAAGGAGGTCATGTTTGTCCCCCAACGAGCTGAGGACATGATGGATTTGAGACCTTTGCTTTTTCACTGGGGCCATCGACGGCACGGGGGTGAAAATGTATCATGGTGTGTAACTTATCTTTTGTACTCAGTCACAAACGGAGGTCGGGGTCAGGTTTTCTCCTGCTGATGTGTCCTAAAACGAGAGCCCACGTGTGACCACCAGCGCATCCCCAGCAGCCGCGTTAATTATTGACGAGGGTGTCCCATGACCCAGACTATTGATTGAGCAAATCGCAGATCCAGTTATTTGACAACAGGCATATCGTGTGGCAGCTGCAGCTACATTTGTGTGTGTGTCCCTGTGCGCCCGCGCATGTGTGATGTGTAATGCGGAGTGAGGGAAGTGAGTTTGGCTTTCAGCATGTAAAAAGCGAGAAGTTGACGGGTCACCAATGGACCACAGGGCCAACACTGTGGTTCCACTTGAACACAGGTTGATGTGTGTGTGTTTGTGTGTGTTGTTGTGCTATTATTTCAGTTTTGTGTGTGTGTGTGTGTGTGCGTGCGTGCATACAGCGCTTATTCATGGGGGTAAACTTCCTTTTATTCTCTTCTGCAAATATTTAATTTCCAAAGCGGTGATGCTCTTGTGGAAGTGTGTGTGTGTGTGTGTGTGTGTGTGTGTGTCTATGACACGCATCCCCTGCCATCTCAGGAGTTGCCGTGTTTCCTCTCCCAGGGACACGTACACGCACGTGCTACTACACGCGGCATCGTGCTCTCCACCCCTGCCCCTGCACCCGCTCCCAACACATCCCGCTCCAAGCCAAATCTGATTTTACCATCAGCCTCTGTCATCAGAGCCGCTTTTCTCGTCTGGCACACGCACAGGGGAAGAGAGAGTGGACCTTTATTATCCATTTCCAGCTGTTACAAAAATATTTTTTTCAGGGGCTCGTGGTCATGAAAATACAACGTATAACTAACTTGTCATCTGAAAGAAAAGTTCTAGCGTAGAAGCGCAGCTTCGGTTATTCATTTTTTTTTTTTACATCCAGAATTTATGAGAGCCGCTCGGAGCCCAATACGTTTTCACGGCCGTCTTATCCACTTAGAGGTCCCTTTGTATTTTTTAACTTTCAAGGGGAAATAAGGCTGTTTTCCTTCTCATGTTTGTGGAGTGTTGACTCGTGAGTTATTCAGCCAAGCCTCGTAAAATGCTTTTAGTTTCATCCAGCAGTTGTAAAGGGGCCACGCTCGGAGGATAATCCCGGTGATGCGCTCTGTTTTGCTCGTCAACATCAACAAACCGATGCGACTCACAAATATTTCTGATGTCGACAAACCCCCGATGCTGCTCATCTCCCCTGGGCCGTAGAGCTTTAGTGTCGCACAAAAAACAATAACGACCACATCAGGAAGCCTTACCTTGACGTGAGGTGTTCCCTTATCACACAAACGCCTACCTACGCTACCATTAAAAAAACGCACTATTGCGCCAGATGTGTGGTGAATCCAAAAATAGCCTCCAACATATGCCCCATTTCCTCCAGTGGACAGGTTGTTTTGCTAAAATCTGCGAGGGCCAGCTGTGTGAAGAAGTCATTTCTCTTTATTTCACAGTAAAAATACACACTTTAGGCTATTTGTGTCTTCGGAAAGAGCCAATATGCTTTGGCGGAGTGCTACAGGCAGATTTAGATACCCACAACACTTACGCGTCACTAAAACTTACAATGTTCGATACATTTATTGTCTCTATATCAGTTATAACTGAAGTTATTAAAAGCAGCAATAAATACAACATTTGTGCCTGAAAATGGAACAAGCCTGTCTGGCCTGTAAATACATTTTATCTCCATCAATGATAACTTCCTAATCCTCCATGAGAGCCATGCCAGGAGCTTTTGATCCGGCGGAGGAACGGACCCAGTTGGACTCGGGCCCGGTGGTAACGCAACTGTCCCGCGACGGCGTCTTTGTTTGGTGTTATCTGGGGGTGAAGTGTGCTCTGTCATAATTATATATGAATGGAGCGATCAGAAAAAAAAAATCACTGCAGGGAGATTCATTTATCCACGCTTCTGCTTTCTGTGCTCCCGGTGTTTTTTTTCTGCTGACCCAGCCGTTGGCTCGCCGCTCCCGGCTCCTGATTGGCTGGGGCCGCTGGCTGTCGGCTCTGATTTCCTGCTGCCTCCTCCAATCGGGGTGGTCCGATTTGTGCGTTTCAGCGAGCGTTGTGGTTTGTCATTCCATCAGTGGGATCATACTGGGCCGTTTAAACCCGCTTCACTTTCTATTACTCTCATACACACACATACACACACACACACACACACACAAATGGTGGCCGCGGAGGCGGTGCAGTAGTTGGCGCTGCGGCCTGGGGACCTTGGTGTGTGTTGGCGTCAGTGATGGATAGGCCAGTAGTATCAGCAGTGTTGGCTTTTACAGGGGTGTGTGTTGTCCACCATTGGGATCTGTCATACCTGTTCTGCTGAGCCCACACATTCTGCTGGGCTGGGTTAAATTGCTGCGGGCCATTTAAAACAAAATAAAATAAAATCCAGTCTGTGGGTCTGTGTGCGTGTGAGTGAGAGAGAGAGAGTGCACGCATGTCTTTGCGAGTATGTGTGCATCACTATCCGATTTCTGCAAAAGTGCCATGTTTCCATTCTAAAAGAAAAAAAATAAAGGTTCGGTCCAATCTGTGTCATCCACCAACTTTTTTCTTTTTTTATATTAACTATCTTACAGCGATCAACCTTCTTTGACAGAGTGTCCAACCGAACACAAAAAGCAGCCGTGTTGCAAAGTGACTGAATTGTGTCCTATTTGTAAAACCCTGGCTGAACGCAGCTTTAGTTGCTATTGCTTGAATTTGCAGCGCTGGACGTATTTCGCTAAATCCTGCTGTCTGCGGGCGTTAAAATGGATAAAGTGGAGCATTATTAGAGAGTTTTTTTGTTTTTTTTATCCCAGTATCAAGAGCAGGTACGATGACACGGGTTTTAAAGCTGTGATGTGAGCCGAAGAAAAGCGAGAAAGAATTCTCCTCTCCCATTGATCACCCCCCCCCCCCCCCCCCCCCCCCCCCCCCCCCCCCCTTGATCCCCCCCCCCCCCCCCCCCGGCCCCCTTGTCGCACAAACACGCGCGCACACTTTGTTTTTTTTTGTTGCAATTCCGCTTCACACACAGGCGGAGTCACACCGCTCCTCGCACAGATTGCGACAGATCGGCGGTGAGTGGGAGTTAAAAGAGCCGCTGAATGCAGATTTAATGCCACAGATATTTAAAGAGAACATCCCTTTTATCTGAGGGGACATTCTGCATTATTCATGCGGGGCCCCTCTAAGGGATGAAGAGAGAGAGAGAGAGAGAAATGAGACATTTACAGAGAATATATTTTTTTTTTTTCCCAACTTGCAGTCAATGCATCCTCAGATTTACATTTGGTCCTCCTCTTGCACCTTCTCTCCCTCTCCGTGTGCGTTTCTGCGTGCGTGTGATGAAACGACCAGCCGTATTCCCCGTGTTTCTTGCTCTGAAGAAGGCGGCACCCATCAGGAAGCTGTCATCGTTTCTGCTTCAGCACCACGCTCATATACCCGTGTGTGTGTGTGTGTTTTTGTCTCCAGTGTGCCGCGCGGGCTTCTACAAATCTGCCGTGGGCAACATGGAGTGTTCCAAGTGTCCGCCACACAGCTTCTCCCACCACGAGGGCTCGCTGCACTGTGGCTGCGAGAAGAACTACTTCCGCGCCCAGGGAGACCCCGCCTCCATGGCCTGTACCCGTAAGTATGTGCGCCGGGGCCTTTGTGTGACCGTCTTTTGGGGTGTCTGTTACACGGCGGCGTTCTCATACGCTGCCGGTTCCTCCGGGACCTCGGCTGACCGCAGATATCCGACCGGAGGAATTCACCGGCGGTGGTGCAGGAGGATCCTTTGTCATCTTCACCCTTTTCCTGCTGCTCATCTCTTTTCTCTTTTCTCGATCAGATTTGAATTTCCAGATCCCATAAATAAAAAAAAAAAAGGGTTCAAAACGTTGCCTCCAACATAAAGCTGCTTGACAGCAAAGATATTGCCATTTACCTGCAACTCGATCCAGAAGCTTTAGATCTGGATCTAATATCGCCCGTTTTGGGTTCCAATGAAAATAGTCCACAACAGTGTGTAATCCTATTTTGCAGGATTTCATTGGCGGTTGGATTCAGCGCACATAATATGGTGGAATATTATGTTATTGCTGCAGTGTGTGCAATGTCCCAACACAGCAGTAACGCAACTTAATAATAGACAAAGAGGGTTAACATTCCTCATTTATTTAAAGGTCACTGAATCCTCGGCTGCCCAGGAACCCCTTTATCACTTATTCTTTTTTTTTTTTCTACTCCCCACACACTTCTCTTTTGTCTGCGTCAGATGCAAATGGATCGCAGATGGAGATGCCTCCTGCAAGTTTTCCGAGACGCTTTTCCCCATAAAACTATAAATCGCCGCATTCCCCGATGTCAGATTATGGACGCATCCGTTACTAAAGGGGCTAGGGGGAGAAATGCAAAAAAAAAACAAAAAAAAACGTGTGGAGCACGGGAGAAAAAAAAAACCCAAACAAAATCAACGCCCACAGCCATAGACGGTCCTAATTAGAAAGACAGTCATGGACGGTCCCCGTCGTGATTATCGCGCAAAACCATCTTGTCAACGTGGCACATTTCCCCCTCATTGGGAGAGATTGAGCGAGGCGAGGGCTGCAAATGAATAGATAAGTTGTTAGAAGATAATGATCGTGATTATCTCAGAAGGGGGATTCTTTTATTTATTTAGCGGTGTGTGACAGAGGTTGTTTCGAGTTGACTCTGGGTGTCTGAGAAATGTTGGCAGAGGCGTTTCTGAGTGCAGGACAATGAGAACATTGAAACTCACGGAGAAGAAAAAAAAACGATTTCTATCCGCAAGATATTTCCTGTTACGTTTTCCCCGGGAGACATTTTTTGGAACAGTTGATTTGAGATGGAACCAAGTCATGTTCAGCGCGTCGACTCCCAAGAAGCGAGCTAATGTGGAAACGATGCATTCTCCCATTCCCCACAATTGATCACAAAAAAAATGCACAAAATGTGCCGACCATCCCTTTGATCCTTTCCCCTTGTCATCAGTGGCATCTGCCGTGATAAGCGGGAGGCTGGACATGATCCCGAGCAACTGAAGATTCCAGAAGTAACCTTGGTTCTTCGGGCCACATTTCAATGTCGTTTTTGGGACGCTTATGCGGTTGCCTCTCGCACCCGTGCATGTGCGTGCCTCTGCAGCGCAGGTCACGTCTGACGCCAATCCCAGGCGAGTGGTGGAGAGGGATGTGGCCTATAGCGGAGCCAGAGGGCTGTCAGGGTGCGATTAGCATGAAAGCAAACGTTGGAACAATTCACAGATTGGCCTTCACGTCGCGATTTTTAAGGATGCACGCGATGCGCTGACTCACTGAAAGGAAGGACACGTCGTAAAACCATTTCTACTCCGTCTGAGTGATTTAGGAGGTTTGTTTTGTCCTCCGTGTAATTACTGTCATTGCCTGGATATAAAATCTGGAAACGTTCAGTGGGGTCTGCTGGTAATAAAACATGATGTATTTTTCTTTTCCGTCTCACGCCTTTCTCTGTGGACATATTTGGTATTACTCTACCAGCACAGACTTATAGCGACACATCCCTGATATTGCCATCATTAAACCACAAGGTCATGGGGTTGCGTGTTCTCGTTTTAGGTGCACAGCTTTCGTACAATGACTTACCTGGTACCATTTGACTATACGTCTTTCTACTCTGACCACTCCATGACCACTTTTGACTTTCGTCTTCCACCTCATCGACGTCTTCCTCTCCGCTCTGTTTTTTTTTGCCAGGTCCCCCCACCGCGCCTCGAAACGTGATCTCGTCCATCAACGAGACCTCGGTGATCCTGGAGTGGACGTGGCCGGAGGACTCGGGCGGGCGCCGGGACCTCACCTTCACCGTGCTCTGCAAGCGCTGCCGCGGCGGCGCCGCCAACGGCAGCAGCGGCGGGAGCCAGCGCTGCGAGCCGTGCCGGAGCAACGTGCGCTTCCTGCCCCGATCGGCGGGCCTGCACAACACCACGGTGACGGTGGGCGACCTGCTCGCCCACACCAACTACACGTTCGAGATCGAAGCGCAGAACGGCGTGTCGTCGCTGGCGCCCAAGATGAGGCAGTACGCCGCCGTCACCATCACCACCAACCAAGCAGGTGAGAGAGCTCGCGACACACGGGGCACGTGGGTAACGGCACGCGGTCAGATAATCATCCAGACCTACTCAGCGACTACTACTATGCTTTAACATACTGTATATATATATCTTTAACCTCGGTGGAAAGAAAACGCGGCGGTATCTGGAAAATCTGTATCAGGGAAAAAGGACGAACTACCCAAAACTCGCACAGTGTATAGTGAGGAAAAAGAAAAAAAACAAGAAGAAGGAAATATAGCTCAGATTTCTGTATGAAGTGGAGAACCCCGTGGTGCCGGGGTTAAGATGGCAGCCATGAACCGCACTGGCCCCCGGTTGGAATCTGGCAGAACAATCTCTGAGGCATTCCTCTGCACCGTTGCTACCTTAAGCTGAATTGCAGGCTTTTTGTTTTGGATGTCACACACCAACGCCGCGTGTATATTGTTTGTCAAATGGCTGCCGAGTAACGCGGACATTATGTTGCGTGCGATAAGCTGGAGACGTTCAAAGTTTCCTTCAAACAGCGGCCAGAGAGCACATCTGTGTTTGATGTTCCACACTTTGATGATCAAGACTATTAAGAGACACAAACGAAAGAGCATCCTCCTGGTTGACCTATAGGAAATCGAAATCAGAAAACAGATGAAGTGGATTGCCCGTTTTGCTTGCGCCGATTACGGTCTGGCAAAACGCGGCATCTTAAATCTGCATTTCCAGGGTTAAATCCTGGAGTGGCATGACTTGGACGTGAAAGACGTGCCTCATTGTGTTGACCAAAGTAGCACACGGTAAGTCATGCACAGGGGCTCAGTACTGTAAGTTACTCGCGCGTTAATAATCCTCTGGCCTATAGTTCACGCCCCCCCCCCCCCCTTTTCGCCCCCCCCCCCCCCTCCCCGAAACATATGCACCGCAGCCATCAAGTGGGACATTTACAAGCAGCATCCCAGCCCGCTGGTCTTTCGGCTTAACGACCTGGATCCGATGTCTCCTTAAAAAAAAAAATAGAAAAGAATCTCCTCCTTTTAAAGTTAGGATGGGATCACAAAAAGAAAAAGTGGGAAAACCTCAGAAATACCTGATTATACTAAGGGATGTACCAAAGTCTATCCATAGTGCATCCGTTTCTTTTCCTTCTCCCTTCATCTTCTCGCCTATGATGACGATGGATCATGTAGTAGATGGAACCCATTTTTCATTCCATCGTGCGTTTAAAAGAACATTCTTGGAGTTTTCGACCTTTATTTTGAACTTTTTTTATTTTTTTTTAGAAACTCGTACATGCATGAAAGTAGGCGACACCGTGCCAGAAACCTCCTCTTCCATAACCTCGCACCTTCACGGCGAGTGTGCGGCTCCCTGCAGTTTGGCAAGAAGAGAGAGGGAGGAAGAGGGTAAACTCGCAGCTCCCTCAAAATCGAGTTATCTCAATTTACTGTGCCGGAGTGTTTTTTTTGTTTTTTTTGGGGGGGGGGTTGAAAGAATAATATTTAAATACATTCGCTCCAGCAGTTCTGCTGATCGTGAGTTCCTACTGAGAAACGTCGCTCTCTCTGACCATTTTTAAATGCTGTGTATTTATTATTAGTATTGTGTTTTACGTATGCGTGTCTGTGTACATATACGTGCAGTACAATCCCACTGGAAGGAAAACACACTCCCTCATAAACATGTAAAACTCTAAAGAAGAAAAACATGGATTTTGACAAACATGCAAATTAGCGCGTAGACCCAGCTCGTGCACACGGATGATCTGCGCTTACCCTCCGCCGCCGCCACCACAGCTGGGATGTGTTGTAAAGTGACAAGGGGCCAGACATGACCTCTCTAAAGACTAGTAAATATAGATTCGGGCTGTGTGTGCGTGCGTACGTGCACAAGTGTCGGAAAATAATTCAACACGCAAGCAGCGAAAGGTGGTTGGGGATTAAAAGCAACGTGTTTTGAGCAAAGACAATCAAGCGTTTGACAGGCGACACTGTTTAGCGCCGTTTTTTTTTTTCTCTCCGCTACCGAATATATATTCGGTTTTAAGACGAGAGGGGCTTATCGACACTTGAGAGGCGTGAGTGTGCTCGGAATATAGAAAAACATCTCTCGTGCCGGAGGGATAATCACGAGAGGTGGACCGAGCGCGGGCGCGCACGTCACCGCGCACCCACACGTGACGCCGACACACAAAAGCAGAAAAAAAAACACTCGCCTTGACGCCACACCCGCCTTTGTGACCGCACGCGGTCCGACAACTGACAAGTGTCTGTACAGCCTGCAGCTGTACATCCTCCATCAGCCCTGAGAGTTTAAAAGGATTAGGTGTGTCAGCGACTCGTCTTTGTGAATTCTTTCCCTCTCTCCCTCAAACACGCACACGCACACACACACACACACACACACACACACACACCTGTACAGATGCCAAAGCCGGTAAAAAGCTGGATTAAGTTTGTTGCGGCAGCGAGTCCAGGCTGCTGTGCTGTCGAGGTGCCGTCAGACCACTCTCCTCCTCTTCCTCCTCCTCCTTCTCCTCCTCCTCCTCCCCCTTTGCCCTCCTCTCATCGCCATAACTGTGCTTACAACCAGAGAAGTGTGATCCACATTTGGCGGGGTCTATTATCGACACACTGAACTCGAGCTGAACTTGGCAGAGAGCAGACAGGCACATCCAGTGAGTCGTACTGGGTTTTGGGGTGCAGAGAGAGAGGAAATCTTCATGTCGCATCTCGAAATGCGTTGACGCGTATTTATACAAAGTCTGCGGGTGGTGGTGATCAATAGTTGTGCAGTCCAGTGTACGGACAGCTTTATATGATTGGTGGTTGGGAATGAGGGATTGGATTTAAGGATGGATTTTGTTTGACATTGTTCTATATATATATATATATATATATATATATATATTTTTAACCTGTTGGCCATTTTTTTGGTTGCATTGAGAAGTTTGACTTAAGCTCCTGAAACCTCCAAAGACGCCATTCCTCTTCTTTTTTTGCTGTGCTCTTTTGCCTACCTTCATTCCGTCTGAACCCTAAATGGGGTGTGGTACCTCATCAGAAATAAGGAATCAGTACTTTAAAAAGTACCGGTCAGCCTTGTCGAATTGCATCGTGTGAACAGAATCGCTCATACAGAGTTGGGTAGGATTAATGGACGCGTTCCAACAGCTGGCTCAGGTCTCTCGTGTCACAGGTGAGCGTCATCGTGGGCCCGGTGCACTGCGTTAGATTTCGCTGTTGTACAACAGGCAGAAAGAGAGAGTGACAGCAAATGAAGTGCTCACCAAAAGAGAGAGGGGGGAGGGCGAGAAGAAGAAGCAGCGGGAGGAGGAGGAGAGGAACTTGAAGCTGCCTGGGAGCAGCCCAGACACACTAAATCATTACCACCATAAACCACAGAGCCAATAAAAAGCACAGCCTCACCCGGCTATCAGAACCAGAGGGAGAGGAGGAGAGGAGGAGCAGGGGGTACAGAAACAGATTCCCCCCATCTGGATTCATTACAGGAGAAAAAATAACTTCCCGCGGAAACACACACACACACGCGAGAAAGAGACACACACACGCAGACGCACTGCGCGGCCATATAATCACAATCAAGAAAAGGCTCGAACATTTCAAAGACAAACATGTTTTTTCCTGTGGTCTAATAAAATTAAAAGTCGATGCCTCAGATGCCGAGCTGGCCCCGGAGCTGCCTGGCAATTAGAGAGCAGTAAAAAAGGGAAATGAGAAAGGGAGCAAAGAGAGGGAGAGGGAGAGAAACAGAACCAGGGAGGGGTGCAGGGCTGGATGGAGGGAGGGATATGCCGAATTACTAGATGGGGACCATGTGAGCTCCCCGGGGCTAAGCGATGCATGGATGAAGGATTGGCGAGGAAGATTGGCGAGGGAACGAGCGCCAAACCGAGGGGGAGAGCGGAGAGAGAAAAAAGAGAGAGAGAAGGCTTACCGGGTTTCAAGTGGAAAAAAAAACAACGCTTTTTTCCAAAAATCAAAGTGGAACAATAGACACTATAGAACGAACCGATGATCTGTGGTGAGAAATTGCCATGGTGCGATATGAGCGTAAACTCATGTAAAGGGTGAAACTTAATAAACACTGAGCGGAGTTTTAATATTTTTTTATGTTCTCAGCAGCTTCAGAGACATTTGGTGCGCCAACCGAGCGTGGCCTTGTTTTCCTCCGAAAAAAAAAAAAAATGGCTCCTGATTGCTCCCAGATTCCGTCTCTCAGATTTGACATGGCAGAGGTGCTTATTGTCAAATACGCTCTTTTTTTTCTTCCACAGACGATATTTGATCATGGCGGAATGAAAATGTCGTAATTACCGAATTCTCCAGTGCCACTTCCATTTGAGTCATACCGTGAAGTTCGGAGGAATTAGAGCCTGAGCGCTATTAGCCAGGATTGCTCAAAACCTTGGTTGGATGGCGATGTCTCGTTTAATATAATTTGTAATTTAAACCGGAGTGAGCACATACTGTGTGTATAAATATTGATATGTTTTTATATTTATATATATGTGTGTTTGGGCCAATGTTTACATTAATCTACATCGTCCTTGTTCCAAAAGTCTTTAATGTGGCCCCACTGGGCTCTGGCAAACCCAAACTAGACCAACAGGAGCCACAGGCAATTCCCAGGATGCATTGCTGGGGGACTGAACTTCCCCTGAACCTCACACACTCTCTCTCTCTCTCTCTCTCTCTCTCTCTCCCGTCCAGCTCCATCTCCGGTGACGGTGATCCGAAAGGAGAAGACGTCTCGAAACAGCGTGTCTCTGTCCTGGCAGGAACCAGAGAGACCCAATGGCATCATCCTGGACTACGAAATCAAATACTACGAGAAGGTTGGCACACAACATATATATATATATATATAACATTATATCTTCGACATGGTAAAGGAATCATTTTGGGGAGATACAATTCTAAGGGGACCATTCTGTACCATTCACAGTCGCCATATTAGCGGCTTTTAATGTGATAATTAGTGAGCCCCAGAGAGGCTGGCATATGGATTTTGTTATCTCTGCACACGCCCAGGCCGCGTCATCCAGATGACGTGTTCGAGATGGCGCTCCATCCATTCTGTCGTAAAAAAAAATAAAAAAAAATGCTCATAGTGTAGTGCAATGGAAGGTTTAAAAATGATGAATCATTTCCGTCTCTTTTCCTGGAAAGAAGAGATTCCCTCAGTTTCCAACAGGGCGACCTACCCAAATGGCTTGAAGTGCAGATTTGCCCTTATTTTCCGCTCTCGTGTGTTTTATGTTTGAAGCTCAGAGTGAAATTCCCAAATTGGAGACACCATCCAGTTTGTGTTCAAACATATTTGAATGGGAATGTGGTTTCTCACTTTTAGATTGCACATTTTATTCTAGTGGGGGCTTATTTGATTTATTTCCTGTGTGCTCCCTTGTCTCCTTCCCTCTCCTATCGCCTTCATTCCTCCTCCTCCGTCCTGCTCTCGCTCCTCCTGTTTGTCTTCCCGTGTCCGTGCCTCTGCTCCTCCCCTGCCCTCCCCTCCCTTTTTTTTATATATTTTTTTTTCACCCCTCATCGCCCCTCTCCACCTCTCTCCCTCCATCTCTCATCCTGTCCTCCTCTCCCCTGCTCTCCTTAATGGAGACAAGTTTTATGGCAGACAGTAAATGCGTCTGTGGGGTCTCTCATTCCTCTGTGAGGGGAAATTAGTGCAGAACGAATTACGCCGGCTTTCAGCAGCGATGCCGCGCCGCGGCTGACATTTGATGGTGAAATTAGCCGTGGATGCACGTTTAATCACTCCGGCAGATTCAATGTGTGTGCGTGTGTGTGACCGCCTATGTGTGTGTCCAGGATCGCTGTTTGCCTGAATGCCAACAGTGGCCCCTAATCTCTTGATTAGTAGGCCGACAGAAGCTGTTTCCTCTCTAAACCGGGTTCCCTGCTCAGCCATCCTTACCTAAGACATTAAAAGAGGGCCCCGAAAAAAACAGCCAGAGGAAAAGTTAATGAATGATGCTGGGTCAGAGCTCACTGCGGCTCTAGTTCTCCACAGCCGCACACACATGCTCGCACGTTCACTCAAAAGAGGAGAGAGAGAGAGAGAGAGAGAGGAAAAAACTGGAAAAAAGGGTGAATCGAGGCCTATATGTGACCAACTCGGGGCATTCGCGCTGATCCCCTCTTAATTGCATCACACACAAGCAGGAATACGCACCAATCAGAGTTCCCAGACGATTCTCCACAGCGGCCATACATACCCGGGGGGATTTCAGGGGCCCGGACAAAGGGCTCCTCCATGCATGAGGGTAAACTGGGACAACCGGGGGTAGACCCCTGGTCCCCGACCCCCGGGGACGGAGGCCTCTCCGCGAGGCCGGCCCCCGCCGGCGTGCCAAGGATCCAGGCCGTAGGAGGACATCAACACAAAGCCCCCGCACCGAGACCACACCGTGACTCACCGCTGAGACAGACAGGCACACACAATGGCATAATTGCATATGCACATAAACAGGACGGTGAGACGGAGGAGAAAAACAGACGGACGGAGATTGAACGATAGCGGTTTTAGCGAGGTAGCGACGCTCGGATCCGCAGCATCAGCGAGAGGCTGCGTCTTTGTGTTTGTGGGTTTTCTCCGTCTGTATTTACACAAGTTTAAAACAGACGCACACGCACACACACAGTGCACGGTATCACGTAATCCAATAGCAATTTCCCAATTATTCCTGCCTCCCTTTTAAAATAGAAATGGAACCCGCTTGCCAACAACCACACAGCGTCACTCAAAGCAGAAGGATTCTTAATAGTGGGCGGAAAACTCCGAGGAATAATAGTGTTTTTCTACCGTTATTCAATCTCTGCTCTGTTTTGTGCCATAAGCAGTGGACACAGAGATCTGGAGGTGAATTTTTGTGAAAGCTGAGAAAACCGAAAATATATTTGTCCCAAGTCATTTCGTCTCAAGACTGATCCGTATGCAAATCTGTGCAAAGTGCTGATTGGAGTTTTCATACTTAAACTTTCCTGCCAGCCCAGGAGAACTGAACAAGATGTCACAACCAGCCAAGCGTACGCTGGCGCATATGGCGAAATATGAGAGGCCCCGCGAAGATGCCCAAGTGACTTGAGCATCGACAAGCTAATATCATAAAAAGGACCTTGAATAATATACGGGACGCTCCTGCTTCCAAGTTCGCTAAAATCAATCCCGTAAAAACCGGCACGGTGCTTCCATCCCCGAAAAAAAACCTTTTTATAGTTTCCACTGAAAGATGGAAGTTTTTTTTTTACAGCAGAAACGGCACATAAACATAAATTCTACTCTGCAACTGGAATCATCACATCCCTGACGCCAGATTTGTAACAGGTTTAAAATGAAATGCTCTCGGAGCCAAGTAATGGGTTCGCCGTTGAGAAGCCGCTGACAAACCTGTGTGACGAATAAATGTAAAACTAAGGTCGACGATGTCAAAATATTTCAGTATTTCCTTTCACTATGTATAATTGTTGCCGATTTGAAAAGTCACGCTGTGTGAACTGTCCAGAGATTCGTAATATAAGTAGCCGGAATGGGACGTGCCACGAAAACCCACGTAGCTGGAAAGTCACAGCTCAGCAGTAGCAGCACATTCCTCACTTTCACGGACCATGAGTCTGAAGTCGCCGGGCTGTGTGCTTCATATGTATCGGGGAATTCTGATATAATACTTCGGATAAATCTGACAAATTCCCCACCAGGCGGCATCTTTTGTAAATCCCAGGTAAACCCTAAGAACTTCCTGTGACTTTAACGAACTTTACCTTCCATTCGAGGCGTTTTCCCAGCGCCCAAATGTGTGCGGACACACTTTGCTCGTTGTTTTTCGTGTTTTAATCGCGGAGAAAGAGAGCTTCAAAAAAATCCACTTTAATTCCGCCTGTTTATTTAGTCTTAGACGGAAGGAATGCCGGTTCAAACACTGTATTTACAAGACTTCGGCTGTACATCTCCTGTTTTTAGGCCTGTTTGCGTTTGTATCCCGGGACTCTGTCTGTGTGCGCGTGCGGGTGCGTGTGTGTTTGCGTTTGTGTGTGCGGGAGTGTTATACAAGCTATAATTTGCTACAGCTTTGTTTACATTACCAAAGCAGAACGCAGCACAGAGGACATATTAAATTCTAGCCGTGTTCTGGTGATACAAACACCCAGGCACGCACACGCGCACACTCGCTGGATAGTCCAACAATCATACGGCTTGTCGGGCGGCAGCTCGCGTAGCACCTGAGTGTTGTTTTGTTACACACACACACGCACAAAGTCGCTCGTGCCACACCTTTGTGTGATTTGGATTTTTTTAAATGTTTGGATCGCCCGCTTTCCCGGAACGGTGACAAGCGGCACGCAGATTTACGGCCGTGATGAGGACTTGTCTGGTGTATCGGTTTCCTCCTCGCACACATGCCGGCGTAAAAAAAGCTTTGTGCGCCATAAAACTCTGATCCAGTCCATTAGCGCCGGGCGTGAAGTTTCTCGGGGACGCTGCTGGCCGCGCATGCGTGCGTGTCTGTGCGTGTTTATGCCGCAGCCTTCAACGATGAGCGCCCGTTAATAACCGGGCTCCGTAAAGTGAGGATTCCACTGGACCTGGAATTTCGGCCTTGAACGATTTTTACGATCTTGGCCACCACGTTTGCAAAAGCACGTGGCCCATTTTTAGCATTGTCAAAGAGTAGGTTGTCTTGAGGATTTAGGGTCAGCCTTGTCCTATTTTTTTATTTTTTTATTTCTCCCCCCGGTTGACAGTTTGCGTCATAGCATTGGGCGTAGCGTTAATACGAGTGCGGCCCTGTGGGGCCCGGAAGGCCTCAGCGGGTTTTTTTTTTGCCCGGACGGACAGAGAAATGTGACTTTTTTGTGCAGGACATAATTTAGCCTCCGGAAGTGGTTTGTTCCCATCATCATTCATTTTTATTTTATTGGCTTTTTACCTGTTTTACTACGTTTTTGCTTTCACATTGAATCATTACAAATGAATAACTATTGTTTTTACATTTCATTCTCTGGCCCCTTTTCGTTAAACACCAGCAATGTGTCTCTCTTTACGGCCATATTTATCACGGCAACTATGGATCATAAACCACTGCACTAGAATATATGCACCACCGTAAATAACAGTTAAACACGAAGCATTCCAACTACATGACCCGATTGGATCCTGTTATTATTTCAAACCGACAACATCACCGCACACAGGCGAAAATCAGAGCCTTTCTCTCTGTGCCATTTTCCATCGACCTGCGGCCCTCTCATCCTTTTCTTCAGTGCTTTTCCTCTCCCTCCACATCTGGAAACAATGTGGCAAATGCAGACCTGGTGTGTAAATCCTCCTGTTGCTTTATCAGTGGAGATCAGTAGGAGAGAAGTCATAAAATATAAAAAGGCATAATTCATCAGATGGGGGGTGGGGGGAACAAAAGCTGCCAAACTGTCTGGGATCTGTGTGTGTGTGTGTACAGGAGAGTAGGTGGTTGCGTGCACACAATGCATGTGTTGTCTGTTGACCTGGACGAAATTGTCAAAAAAAACAAAACCCACACACATTTCTGGTATTTGAATCCCTTCCTCTGTCCCTCTTCTTCTCTCCTCTCCTTCTCGTCTTGCAGGAGGAGCACGAGACCAGCTACACCATCCTCCGCGCTCGCGGTTGCAACGTGTCCCTGAACGGTTTGAAGGCCAACACGGCGTACCTGCTGCAGATCAGAGCTCGCACTGCTGCGGGCTACGGAGCCAGCAGCCCCGGCTTCCAGTTTGAGACCAGCCCCGACTGTAAGCTTAGCGCAGAGCAGAGGCTTTACAGTAAATCATTTATAGCCGGAGTTGGAAATACGGTTGGAGTGTCAATGTTGGCCCATTCTGGCCTTTTATAGAACACAACTGATAAGGAATGGCACATTTTTGGTGACCTTGCAATTACATGTCCCGCAGTTTTTTTACCCTTTTAAAAAAGATGGTCTCCTAAAGCGACACATGTTTTTTAGTTTTTTCCAAAAAAAAGTGACATATATATACATTTCTGGGCATTCATCAGGCGCAATACGTCAGCGTTCGGTTGCAGCATGGCATAAACCCATGATGAACACTCAGGGTTTGGTTGTGGCCAATTCCAATGGAGTTCATGTGCTCCTTGTCGTATCTGTGTTAACCGAATTGATATTTGAGTCGATCAATGAAACGGATTGTCAGATAACGAATCTGTGTATGTCCGCTTTCTGCCTTTTTGTCTTTGCAGCGGCCTTCTCCATCTCCAGCGAGAGCAGCCAGGTGGTTCTAATCGCCATCTCCTCCGCCGTGGCCATCATCCTGCTCACTGTGCTGCTCTACGTCCTGATTGGCAGGTTGGTTGAGCGCTGGCGTGATTTCATTCTCGGGCCAACGGCCATCATGTCCAATCACAGCCATTTCTTTGCTTTCTTCCATCAATGGTGCTTTAAAAGCTGATGGTATACGTATTTAGGAACTATTTACTATTTCGTATGTAGTCAGATGTGTAAGTACGTTCACAGGAGGAAGCAAAGAATTGTGTATACATTCCAGCGTGTGCGTGCGTGTGTGTGTGCGCGTGTGTGGCTGTAGTTGGCAGTCAGTACTGTTCAGAGAGAGTATAAATCCAAGGCTCATTATAAGACTTACTGATCCTCTCTTGGCTTATAAGAGCTGGGATTACACACACACGCGCGCGCGCGCTCACACACACACACACACACACACGCACATGCGCGCACAGAGTTCTCGCTAGCCTCCAGGCCGGGGCTCACATCTTCTCTGAAGTTGTGGCGGTATGTGTGACCTCTCTCTGTTTGAATTGGCAGGTTTTGTTGCCACGGCAAATCCAAACATCCTGACGAGAAAAGACTGCACTTTGGCAACGGCCACCGTAAGTATTAGACTCCGCCTTCCTCCCCAGGTCTGGCTCCATACGTCGCCTCCGAAGGGAAGAGGCAGTAGGATTATCGGCAGTGAGATAGTCGCATTCAGGGCGACAACGTTTTTCACACCCCTCATCTAAGGGTGCCCGTTTTGGAGCTGATGCTTCCGTGCTCGAAGTGGTCCCCCCCC